>LPNX010724065.1:904939-948761 GCA_001517045.1 Pseudotsuga menziesii
CAAATTATGATTTCACGACCAGAAAACAGAAAGTAATGGATGCATTACTATCTAAGATTCAATATGATCCACATTATCGTGATGTTCGAGTTTATTTGAATGCACTAAATGAGTTACCTGGAATTGCAACATATGTATCACATACGATTAATTATGTTAATTTACCATAGATGAACAATGGCACAAAATTTGTAATGTTGGAAGGGGTACTAGGGACTAAAGATATGTTAGATGGATTACAAACATCTTATTTTTCAACCAGGCTTTCAATGCACCACAAGAGATTGAGCTTATTCGAAATTGGGGAAATAACCCAAATCTAGAGGAAAATAACACAAATGGTGGGCCCACTAATGTCCTCAATTGGTCGAGGATTGGATGTTCTCCCATCAATGAGTATAACACTAAGGGATTGTTTGATATGGCATTTCCATCATTGTTTCATGGAGGTGAAGCTAATTGGTTGAAACCACGAATGAGAAATATCCATCTTCATGAATACGCCAAACATGTCATTAGATATCATGACAATAGGTTTGGAAGGAAACTTGATTTAGATACTTCTACTTAACATCATCATGAGACATCGTTCTCAATCTTCCTTCATAGTTGTTGTAAAAAAATATAATAGATCTACCTACAATAATGGAAGAGTTACAAAGTCATTTATAAAATATTCTAGATTCGAATATGGTAGAGGATTAATGAGCCTTGGAACTGTATTAAGAGGCACACGTGCATATTGGAGAAAGAGTCATGAAGAGTTATCTAACTTGATACACCAAATTGGATGTCCCACAATATTCTTCACATTAAGTGCAACAGATATGCAGTACTTTCCATATTTTCATAAATTAATGCCTGGTACAAATCATATAGATCCAGGGGAAGTAAGAAATGGAGACATCAAATGTAATTAATAATCCACATATTTTATCACTTAAGATATAAAATATTTTGAGATAAAATATTCAATCATTTTAATTGGGATACGAATTATTTGCGTCGCTATGAATGGCAATATTGTGGATCCCCACATGTTCATGGATTTCTATGGTTAAAAAATGCTCCTAAAATGGACACTTTGAATTGAGATGATCCTATAGAAGTTATATTTGCAACATACTATTTTGATAGAGGTGTACATGCAATGAATCCACATCATCGATATAAAATAAATATTCAAATTAAACTCAATGGTGATGAACATCCTTGCTTAAAGGACAACAAATATTTCAATCGGATCCTCTGAATGAGTATGAATAACTTATAAACTAGGTAGAGTGTCACATAACATGCAATTAGAAATCTTGTCTCAGAAAGAAGAAAGGAAAATTGGTATGTCGATATAAGGCTCCATGAGATCTATATGAACACTTAAAACTTTGTGTTGACGAGAATGGAGAAAATAAGTATGAACCCAAGCGAAACAATGATAGATTGAATACACACAATCATGAAACATTGATGTCATGGAGAGATAATATAGATTAGAAACCTATTCTTTTGAAGTGGGTGGTCATTAATTACATAGAAAAGTATGCCAATAAATCTAAAAAATGATCAGAAACATTTTACAACATGTTAATCTGTGTCTATTCTATAGAGAATCCAAATGAACCAGCAACACGTGCATATAGGATTTTGTTGTGTGAAACCATTGTCACGGGGACATAGTTGTGCAAGAGACATGCCATTTTCTTCTAGAACTTCCTCCCTCATAATGTAGTCGTCGATTTGTGGTTCTAAATGTTGATATGAAAGTTTTCAAACAATTGTTGATACATACAATGATGACAATGATAACTCTCTTATTGATGAATATACCAAGTTACCTGTGGATATGGAGCACCCTCCATTGATAGATGTTGTGAAAAAATGGTCATATGAAAAACATCGACAAGGAAAAAAATGGTTGCAATGACGTATTGCATCTATTGTACATTTGTTTCCTCCATATCACTATGTCCCTAATTGAAAAAATGACAAATTTGTAGAATTGTGTTGGTTTGATTTGGTATTGTACAAGACCTTTCATGATTTCCGTGAAGATATAGGGCACATAAATGACAAGATAATGCAGAATTAGGATAACTTATGATACATACCTTAGCATGTTGATCACAATCCATTGCTTCCAGTCGAACCAGTTGTATATGACGAAGAACAAGAAGTTCCAAATCCATTTAGAGATTCCAGAGAACGTGAGAGGGAGATCATTTGTTTATTGTATAAGTATAAAGTTATAAATCACAATCAGTTTGAGATGCTTGGACATAGGGATCGTGATGTTATCTATAACTAGAACACTAATTTTGTGGATGTAGACACTCCCTTCATGCCATTCATTTTGTATCTCATAAGTGGAAGTTGAATTCCATTCTTACTAATGAGCATACAAACTCTTATTCATTTGAGATTATGGGAGTTCAACAAAGAAGAGATTATGATATTATCCTTGGCCATTAAAGAACAAGTGTTGATCCATTATGTGTGATAATCCAAGGAATTGCAAGAATTCATATTTGATTGGAGCTATTAAAACTGCTCTTGAAACAGAGTCTCTGCCAGAAAAGAGTCCATTAGTACTTTTGTCTCCTACAGGGGTAACAACTTTCAATTATAAGAAACAACAATTCATTCGACACTTCATATACCAAATAGCATAGATCCATCTAAAAGTGAATCTACCAAGCACCAAGAGGGATCAAATATCTCGAAGTGTAAACCCCTCCTCTACATTTGTACTCTAAAATGGGTTTGCACCTCTAGAAATAATTTGATCCCTCTCAGCGCTTTGTAGATCCACTTTAAGACAGATCTATGCTCGTTAAAGTGTTGTAGCACTGTGTAATTCCGTTGTGTTATACCATCATCTCCAAATGATTAAAACATCTCGACAATAAGTTTAAAGTAAGAACTATCACATTTATAAATTACTTCTTGGCGTTTCTTGATTTCAACCATTGTTTTATATGTGTGTAATTGTAGGAATTTAATTCAAGCATACTATATGTGATGTAATGCTATATACAAATGAAAAGCAAAAATCGAGAACATGTTATTATATAAGAACTACAAATTAATTAACATAAATGAAACTTAACTTTCTAGAAAACTGTATGTGATGTAATGCTTCATATGAATGAAAAATAAAAATGAAGAAGATGTTATTTAATAAGACATATAAATTAATTAACATAGATAAAACTGAACTTGATCCATAAAAACATTGAATATTAAGCTTGTAGTATAAATTTTTATTCTATGTAGACTCTTTACATAGATATTTATTCTATTTATTCTTAATGTATTAAAATAAATGCATGCTTCGTTTAAAGTATTCTTTCAGGTAAGTCTCCTTCAATTTAAATCCACTACCTAAAAAACAAAGGGAAATTTTTTTACATTATTTCCAGAGCGAAGGGAAATACCATTCATTGGTATCAAGAAATGACATTAGATGCTAAAGGTTGCAGACTTTGATCGGTTGAGACTTTGAGGTTGGAAATGTTTATAAAATTTAAATTTACTAGCGAATTAAAGTACTGCAGCATAAAAATTGTGTTACACTGGATTTGAAGTCTTAAAGGCTTTAAAGTTACGAGAGTGACAAAAACCCAAACACGTACAACAGTAATGTTGCAACATGGTCATTTATAAACCTCATTGGGAATAGAGGTGATTGGGATTGGAAATGGATGCAATTGAAAACCGGTTTTCTTTAGGTCATCTTCTCATTATTAAGATCCATCTCAAAAGAGGATATACGAAGAGCCGAGAGGGATCAAATCTCTCGATTACAAACCCTTTTTTAGAGTGGAAATGTTAAGGAAGTGTGTAAAGCAATGTTTATTGTTTTAATTTATCTAATTTGTGAAGTTTTATATATATTCCGTTCTAAATATTTTAAATCTAATTACGGCCGACATGTTACTTTTTATAAAATTTTATTATTTTAAATAAAGGACGTGTGTCAGCTCTAGGATGAACATGGAAGGAGTTACGCATCCCCCCCTCGTGGACTGTAGAATGCGCCTCTTTGGCACAGTCCAAGATATGAGTCATTTACAAGTATCATGTTTAATTGCATTGCAAAAACAGATGAAACATGTTAAATATATCATAATATATTAAATGAGTTTTATTGGAAGAAATCTATTGTTAAAATTTGATTCAAGAATTCGACAAGCCTTCCTAGAAAATGCTAGTATTATTTTTTATGGAAGGTCTATTATATTGGTTGATGATTGATTTGGGCCTATTTCCACTTGTCATAGATAAGCATGTATATGGATCTAAGGTCTTGCAAAAGAACTATGGAACTCATTCACAACAATTGTTACCCTAGATACTGTGTTTCGACAAGTTGGACAAAGTGATGAGAAAAAATGTTTTCTCCATTTTTTGATGAATGTTAGAGATGTAGCACAAATAATGGACAACTCAAAATTATTTTTGACTCATACAGATACCTTGTTGGATGCTTCCACGAAAGGATCATTTCATAATCCTATATTATTATGTACAACATCATAATAAGCAATGTATAAGAAATTTGAATTGTCCCATTGCACTAAGTGTTGCTACAAGAGTGAGAAGCTAGTATTCTATTGAAATAGATCAGAAAGACTTGGAACTTGAATTACTTATTGCAATTGGAGCTAGGGTGATGCTTACATCAAACATATCGACAAATGTGGGACTAGGCAATGGTGCTCTTGAATTTGTAGAAACAATTGTGTGTAATCTTGGAACATTTCCCATGTTACATCCAACCACATATGTTTTGGTAAGATTTGATAAATAAGTGGGAGTTCCATGGAACGAATCAACCCCTCAAATTGTTCCTATTACACCAATTAAAAGAGGTAATAAAAAACAACTTCCATTAAAACTCACATGAGAGTTAAAAATCCATAAGTCACAAGGATTAACATTGGAGAAGGCTACTATTAATATTGAGAAGTAAGAGAGGTAGGGTATGAGCAATATCTCGAGGTAAAGATTTGAAGTATTTGATTTCAACCTTTTTTTTATGTGATCGATATGAAAGAATGAAAAAAGTAGTAGGTGTGGTTGTTTGAAAAATCCATGAAGGTAGATTGAGATTGATTACTTTGTAATCTATTTCTTATTGATTATACATGTTTCCCGCTGAATGCACACTGTCAGCAAAAATCTTTTGGACTATTGTTTCCCAAGTGGGAAAAGTGTGGCCTTGGGGGCAAGAAAAGAGCCAAGTGCTGTCACCTAATCCCAGCTCCTCCATTTAGGCTAACTCCTAACGAAGCCAAGGGGGGTAGTCCCTACAAAAAGTTACTAAGGTTATTTGTGTTTTAACCGTTTTTAGTGTATGATGCAGATAGGTGTTGTTTAGGAATTTTTTGGTGAAGAAACTTACAATAAAATACCCAGTAAACATTTGCAAAGAGAATTAAAGATAACCAATCACATAATAATTGCACATTAAAAGCAAAGCATTCGTGATATGAAAAAAAGATAACTAGCAATGCTTTAGACAGATAATAAGCAAATCAAATTGAAAACCAATGCCAAAAAGGGTGCAAGAGATTGTTTTGCGAGTGCTTCTTGGTAAGTTTTAATGTAAGTTTTTAAAGGTGATTTGATTATAATTATAGGGAAAGGGGATCTCCAAGATACACCTTGCGGTACTAGAGATATGTCCAAAATTTAGGCTTTGGGGGCTCCGTACAAGGACATGTTGGCTGCCAAAGTCCCAAGGGCGTGTTCAACACTACACCAACCATGGATGTAGTCTAACGGTGCCCCCAAGATCTAAGTACAGTGGTTATGAGAATTGGAAAAGTCTACGACTGCTTCTGGGTATCCCAACTGGGTAGAGCATACACAACGTAGCACAAATGTTTATTCCGATTTTAATTAGATGTGAAGAAGAACCATTGTAACAACCCTTCGACAAAGAGCACTCTTGATCTGCCTTAATTCGAGATTCAAGAGATTTATATGAAAGTTAAAACAATACAATTAAGCTAAAACAAGAATGAAAAGACTTTCCGACAAAGAGTGCTCTTGGCTTGCTTTTCAACGAAGTTCACGAGATTTTGGGTTCATTTTATTAAACAAGTTGAAAATGAGAGAAAAATACCACTAATGCAACATATATGTTGGCCAAACTTATGCGTCACTTTTATGATCAACCTCCACTAATCGGCAAAGCCTTTGGGTGGAGGTGAGAGCATACTTCATGGCAACAAAGAATGGTTTTATTTCTACTTTACTTTTGCAAAAATAAAAATAAAAAATGAATTAAACAGTGGAATGTAAAAGAAGTATACACCCTGCACTAAAAAGTGAGTGTGTGAAGTGGTGGGGTTGAAAAAACAATCTCACGAAAAATGACACAAGACGCAAATCCCCCCAAGGGGGATGGGATGTGGGTGTTGGTTACCCCACTGCTCTCGTTTAATTTTTTACAACTTTTATGATGAAAATGGAGTGCTTCTTAGTCCAATAAACTTGGATCTAAGAGATTACAACAATGCATAATGGTACTATGACAAAGTGGGTGTGTATCGGCTAGTTCTAGGGCCTCCTTGATGGTCTTGGTCAATCCAAAACTCCATTTTTGTGCGCAGAACTGCTAAAAACCAACGAACAAGAAATGTTAGAAAATGATAGGAAAGACAATGAAAAATAAAAATAAAAATTGAAAAAAATTATACTTAGAATTTTTTTTTTAAATTTTGAAGTAAAAGCATGATTTTTCCAAGCTTAGATCTAATTAAATAATGTAATTCTTTGAAGACTAATCAGATTTGAATACTTAAAGAAATATAGATTCCGAAAATAAGCATGCAAGAATATATCTATCTCCTTAAGCATTATTAACAAGTAACCAGAAGAGGGCGCTTGAGAAAACACAGTGGAGGGAGGTGGATTCTAGGGTTAGGTGTTTAGGCCAAGCGGTGGGTGGCTAGGACGCACGGGTCTACGCGCAGGCGGCTGATCAAGTGGGTCTTCAGGCCCCCTAAGGAGGTTCATGGCTGCCACGGGGCCTCGAGGTCTCGATTCGATGGAGGGGGAAGTTGGAAAAGGAAGCGAAAGGCAGGATAGTGGTGGAGACGGTGGCGGGAGGTAGGCAGGAATCAGGTTAGGAAAGAAGTATGGCCTGGGGGACTGTTTGCCGAAATCCTTCGATATTTCGGCGATCCAAATCAGATCTAAGATGGTTAAATGTAAGATTGAACTTTGGAAGGAGAAGGCCCTCATTTGTGGGGATCTGACCAAAGGAGAAAGATCCGGTTAAATGGATAAACAGTGTGTGGAACCCTAAAGGGAATTATGATCTGCAACTAGGATCTAAGGGTTTCTTTACTATCATCTTTTTCAACCAGGAAGACAGAGATAGAATCATGGAGGGAGGCCGGTATTTTTTCTTTTTGGCTGGATTATACCTCCGTCCATGGAAAGAACGTTTTAACCTAGAAACGGAAGACATGACGATTGCCCCTGTTTGGATTCGGCTTTTCTCACTACCAGGTGACTACTAGGATCTGGACACATTGAAGGACATAGGGAAAACCCTTGGGGAATTCATAAAAGTAGCAGAGCAAACTAAGGTCCAACGATATACCTCCTTTTCCCAGATCTGTGTCTAGATGGACCTCTCCAAGGAACTCCCGGAAGCGATCAGTTTAAACTGGAAAGACAAGGAATGGATTCAGCCCATTGACTATAAGAAACTCCCCTTTTGGTGCAGGAACTTCCATGACTATGGTCTTCTGGGGAGGAACTACCCCAACCTAATCCCTGGCGTTGGATCCTCTGACCACCGTCGGGAAAGGGAAGCAGAAAAGGACGGGTTCACACAAGTAAAAAATAGACGAAGAAGCAAGGGTGGCGGGACATCCAATGCAAAGAAGGAGCAGGTGACAAAGATGCAGGAATCCAAAAACCCCTTTGAGGTGCTAGGGAGGGTGATGGAGGAAGGAGATATCTATAAGGAAAGAACCATAGCAAAGCAACCGGAAGGATTGGCCAAGGCCCCAGAGGAGGAGGAAGTGCAACAGATGGATGTGGCTATGGAGGAAGAAGGCGACGAAATGGAACTGGGCGAGCTAGATCTAGACGCGATTGAGGAAGAATGTGGGAAGAAGGGACAGGGTTATGTGTCTCGACGCCAGATTGAACTCCTTCAGGAAGCAATCATTAGAACTGGTGCCCATGAGAGTCTGGAGATTGACCCAGATCCGCAAAAAGGTAGCAAGAAGAAATCTCTCGAAGAGGAGCTACGAAGGGGACGAAAGACGAATAAGCAACGTATTGTCGTAGTAGGTTTTAAACTCATTGAGTCAGGACAATATCCAACGATCAAGGCACCCTTCTCTAAAGTTAACAAGGTTTGTCAATGAAGCTCATATCTTGGAATATAAGGGGGTGTAGAAACCCCAAGAAGTGGAAAACCCTAAACAGGAAAATCAAGCAGGAAAACTTGGATATCCTTTTCCTCCAAGAAACTAAGTCTAGTCTTGAGGGCTTGGAGAAAATTAGAGACAAAATCTGGAAAGGAAGTCATCTAATGGCCCTAGATGTTGTGGGTCAAGCGGGTGGAGTTGCAATTCTATGGCAACCAAGGGTCGTGGAACTCTCTAATTGGCGAGCAAACAAGTTCGCTCTTATGGTAGATTTCCACATCTTGGACTCAGGAGTGAAGGGTTCACTGGGGAATGTTTATGGCCCCATTAGCTTCCCTGAGAAACAATACTTCATTGGTTTCCTCAGCTGGCTCAAGGGCCAAACTGAGGCTATAAATTGGGTGATATGAGGGGACTTCAACCTTATTGTTAACCTGGGGGAGAAGAAGGGTGGCAGAAGAACCTTGGATAAATATCAAGAATCCTTCTACGAGTTTCTGGCTCAAAGTCCCTTAGTGGATCTAGAGACGGGCACTGGTTGGTATACTTGGAACAATAAGAGGGGTGGGGAACGCCTGGTGTCCTCTTGCCTTGATCAATTCTTGGTTTCGGAGAACATTATTCATAGCACAGGGGAAATTGTGGCTGATGTTCTCCCTACAGTAGGCTCTAATCATTGGCCCATTTGCCTCTCCTAGGACTAGTAAAGCTCCTCTATGGGAAAGTTGTTCAGATTTGAGTAGTTCTAGCTAGAACACAAACACTTCAAGGACCTTGTCAATCAGTGGTGGCAGGAGCTGGTCCCCCCTCCAGGAACGGTTATGTACCGCTTTCAGCAGAAACTTAAGACCCTGAAAGCTAAAATCCGCACATGGAGCAGGGAATAATTTGGGAATATATTTGAGGATAAAAAGGGTTGTTAAGTGAGCTGGACCTCATCAATAAAAAGGGAATGGAAGAAGATTGGGACAAGGACATGAAGGTCAAAGAGAAAGACCTTCTGAGTAAAATAGAGGCAAGGGAAAGGCAGGAAGGGATATTATGGAAACAAAAAGCTAGGGTTAAATGGCTGCAGGAGGGAGAAAGAAAAACCAAGTTTTTCCATAACTCGGTGATTCAAAACAGAAGTGGTTATATAATCCAAAAGATCAAGAAAAGGGATGGCATTCGAGTGGAAACTAGAAGGGAGATAGAGGCAGAGCTCACTCAGCACTTCTCTGAGATTCTCAGCGAGGATGGAGGGGACAGAGGTAGGGACATAGAAAAAATCACCCGCCTAATCCCAAGGGCAGTCACTAGAGAAAACAACGAGATGTTGACCAAACTGGTGGTCATGCAGGAGGTCGAGGAAGCAGTCAATCAAATGGCCCTAGGGAAAGCTCTGGGCCCGGATGGCTTCACCTCCAATTTTTTCCACTACTTCTGGGATCTGTCAAAGAGGAGGTTCTTGAGATCATTGAAGAATCCAGAAACAAGAGGGTTGTCCTCAAAGATTTCAATGCAACCTTCCTAAGCTTAATCCCCAAGGAGGCAGGGGCTGATAGTCCGAACAAATTTTGACCAATAGCCTTATGTAATGTGATCTACAAGATCATCTCGAAGGTAATAGCTAATCGTCTAAAACCTCTCCTTCCCAAGCTCATCAGCCTTGAGCAGTCGGGGTTTGTGGAAGGAAGGCAGATTCTGGATGGTGTCATTCTTGTCCATGAGGTGCTCCACTCACTAAAAAGCACGAGGCAACTAGGTATGATGATTAAGCTACACATAGCAAAGGCTTATGATAAATTGAGTTGGCATTTTATGGATAAAATGTTGGAGGCCTATGGATTTTTCCAGGGCTGGGTGGAATGGGTCATGAGTTTAGTCACAACTCCCTTCTTCAACATCCTCTTTAATGGGTGGCCAACAAGTGTCTTCCAGCCATCCCATTTTTTTAGACAAGGTGATCCTTTGTCCCCTTTCCTATCCAATGTTCATTCTTATGGATGAAGGTCTGAGTCGCCTTATCCTTACTCAGGAGGAGAGAGGAGAGTTGAGGGGGCTAAGAGTCCATGACGGAATGACCCCTCAGACCCATCAGCAATTCGTAGATGATACCATGCTCATGGGGCACCCTTCAGTCCAAGAAGCACAAAGCTTCAAAAAAATCGTGAACCTTTTTGCTAAGGCTTCTAGCTTAGATGTCAATCTGAATAAATCACAGGTATTTTTTATGAATACTCAGCCCAACCACTTAGAGGAACATCATTCTGATCGTGGGTTTCTCGAAAGGATCTATGTCGTCTAAGTATCTGGGAATACCCCTTGGGGTGGGGAAGTTGAAGAAAACTTCCTGGCAAGAACTCTTAGATAAAATGAAGCAGAATCTCTCAAGCTGGGTTCTCTAACCCTTAAACTTTCCTAGCAGGCTGATCCTGGTTAAAACTGTCATGCAGGCTATGCCCATCTACCTTTTCTTGGTTCTCTCCGCTCCTAAGTCTATCCTAAAGGAAATATAAAGTCTGCAGCAGAAATTTTTGTGGGGTAGTAGAGAGGCGAAAGCTAAATTTTCCCTGGTTAGTTGGGAAGAAATTTGTCGTCCTAAGGAGCAGGGAGGACTAGGGCTCAGGGATCCTGAAATTATGGCCGACATCCAGGGAGAAAAAGTTTGGTGGCGATGGGAAAATCATTCGTCTGAGCCTTGGGCCAAGTTGTGGCACATTAAATATGCTCGTGACAGGCCCATCCATCAATTGGTTAGATTCAACGAGGCACTGAGTGGATCCCCCATATGGATGAAAGTGATGAGTGGCAGAAATATTGTACAAGACCATAGCATCTGGGAGATCAGGGATGGTAGAAATGCAAAATTCTGGGATGACTCATGGAATCAGCTACCCATCCTAGGGAGAGACCCGAGATGGATACATATTAAGGATAAGGCCCTCGAGGAGGGAAAGTTTCAGGTGAGCCAATTTTGGATGATCAGAAATTTAGAAGATCAGAGACAGTGGGATTTTCAGGAAAAACCAGAGCTTACAAGTGCTAAAGATTGGGGGGCTTTCCAGGAGGAAATGCTCAAGTGCTTCGTTAGGGTTAAGGAAGGCCTGGATATATTGAGGTGGGGATATACAGACATGGGATCCTTTAGCATAAAGGAAGCTTACAATATCAGGCTAGGAAACTAGGTGGAGGATGATGGAACCTGGAAGAAGATATGGACATCGAACCTGTGGCCCAAGATGGTGCTTTTCATGTGGCTAGTGGTTAGAGGAAGAATCTTGACCAGAAAAAACCTAAGAAGGCACGGTGTTCAGGGACCCTCTCAATGTTGTCTATGTTAACAAGAGGAGGAATCCATGGGTCACCTCTTGGATAATTGTCCCTTCACAGCCTTCATATGGGACAAAGGAGCGATGGGGTTTAGAAGAAGCGACAGGAGGAGAGGCCGACCGGTCCAAACCCTGAAAGAGTGGCACCCAAAAGCCTTTAAGAACACAATCATCCAAACAGTGTGGGATGCCTTCCCGGGCATGGCCATGTGGTGTATTTGGAAAGAGCAGAATGCTAGGATCTTCAGGGATCAACGTAGTGATGTGGAGACGGTCTAGAAGACAGTGAAGGATAACCTGCTATCCTCCATTCAAAGCATGCAATGGCATGATCAAGACAAGTTGATCCCTACAGAGGAAACTCATATTACTACTAGTTGGGGACTCGATAGCTCCCAGATGGTCGGCCTGTAAAGACGTGACAAGATATGCAATCCTTCCATCCTGACCTTCTGGTTCGCCCCGGCTCCTCAGGTTTTCAAGATTAACTTCGACAAAGAATCTAGGGGAAATTCTGGGCCTACAGGCTATGGTGGACTATGCCGGGATCATAATGGACAGATCATGACTGTTTTCCTTGGAGCAATCGGCACTGACAACAATAACTCAGCTGAATTAGAAGGTATGATCCACAGTTTTGAATTTTTGATCAGAGGTGGCTACTTCCCTACAATCATCGAGGGAGACATGAGCATTCTAATTTAGATGGCCAAATGAATGGTGAGTGGACATTCCTCCGAAAAGGTCTCCTCCAGCTGGCGCCTAGCCAATAGATTAGACTACCTTCGCAGCCTTATCCTTGCTCACACGACGGTTTCCTTTAGCCATGTCAAATGCGATGCCAACAAAGCAGTTGACCTGCTATCCAATGCCGATGTGGAGGGTGAAGCGAGTTTTCATTGTGGCACATTGGAGGCATTCGGGGTGGAAGTGTGGGCCCAGCAATGTAGACAAGTGGCCTCTAGGGACTTGGACACTAGGCCACAGGTGGCTCTTCTGGACGATGGCATCACAGATGGGGACAGGAGGTGTGAGCACGCCTAGGACAGATCATCCTAAATGCCCCATGGGAGCTACTGGTTAACTGACTGGACCAGATGGTGGTTGTCCTTTTTTATCATTATGGTTTATGCTGCAGAGAACGACAAGACGAGTGAGATGAGGCAAGATCGATGGAAGGATTGGGTTTTTAATTCACACGGGATGTACGCAGCAGGAGAAGGTACGAGGGATCTCCTTATTATGATTAGTATGATGCGAGAAATGTATAGGGTTGTGAGGGCAATCACGCCTCCCCCCTCCTTTTATTCTGGGTCGGCTTGGCCACCCACCACCCATCATCGTTGTGAGGTTTTTGTGCTTTAGAGCTACGTTTTTTCTCTAGTTTCCCCATGGGTGTCTATTGTTCAGGGTGAGTCTCTACTCCTCATCCTGTATCAGCTCTGCCCCCCCTCCCCTCGCCTTATGGCTCCCAAGCGATCAGTTAGAGTGGATTTGGGCTCTGGGGAAGCTACTGCTAGCCTGGATCGAAAGGGTAAGGGTATCTTGAGGTGAACTCATCAAGCAACAAAGGCTCAACTTCAGGCCCAGGAGGCAATAGAGTTTTTCAAGGAGCATGTCACGTTAGGCATTCGTATGGAAGTTGAGAAGGTGATAGGGGATCTTTTGGAAGAGGTGAAGCTCATGCCAAAGAAGATCCTGCACAAGGAGGTTGTGGACTGGGTCCTTGACCCAGGCACCACGGTAGGCAGAGCCTTAGCCTACAACCGCCTACTGATGATATAGTAGGTGACCATGTGATTGGTGGGACATTCCTCAGTTGCGAGAGAAGCCAAGTGTGAAGGGGATGAGGAACCAGTGAAGGTATGGAAGGAACATAACAATGAATGCCACCTCATGCACCAGAAGATTGATTTTATCGCAGCTAAGCTGGGCATCCCCTTCTATCCAGCTGGGAGAGGACCGGTGGAGTATGCTCGACCAAGGGCAAAGGGTAGCCACTGTGGAAAAACGCTCGATGGAGAATGTGTAGGAAATCAGAGTGGAGCAGTCCCCCAGAATGCTACTACTATTTCGAGTTCGACTGTCTGTCCTAGTTTGGGCGATGCCCCTCCAGATCGAGTTTGAGGTTTTTTTCTGTCTCTGTTTCTAGTAATGTCTGTTCCATAAATTATAGGGGGTTTCTTAATGATGACCAGTAGTAGATGTTATGATGTGCAGTCTGTTTATAAGGGGTATCAGATACTCAAAGATAACTAAAGTCTCTATAATTTTGTGGGAAGGGAATCTCTGTACTCTGGTAGGAAATAGCTGTAATGGGTGTGTGTAGAAGGCCTAGGGAATCTCTGTAATTTTTTGGGAAGGAAGAACAGGTCTGGAACCAGAAGGTGACAAGGACACTCTAACTTTTTGACAGACAGAGACGATATCTGATATGTAATGTTGATTCTGTAAAGTAACATAATGTTTTATTTACACAAAAAAAATAAGTAACCGGAAGAAGGAGAAATTTTGAGTTTGAAAGAGGAAGAAGAGAAAGATCTGCTCAAGCTTGAATCCTTCTAAGATTCGAAGGCATGGAATTCATGGGCACAAGAACATGTAGACTCCTCAAGGTCTGAAGAAGAGGGAGATGCAACTGAGCTCTTCCCCTTACTGCAACGTCGTAACATGCAAAAAAAACGGTTCACACTTGCACAAAAAGGATCAAATCTAGTATATTTAACAAATGGAAACCAAAAGGAGCATGAATATAGCTTAATAAAAAATTCTACTCTCGAATCTCAATAAGCCAAAATATCAATAAATAAATTGAAGCGTCAAATATTTACCCCATGTGTTTAATAAAACCCTCCAAGCTAGATAGATTACCAATTTACTCCAAGCATAAACAAACTAGAACAATATTGCCTCAATGAGCATACACCATTCACGATGCACATCAACACCAATGGATCTCCAAAGTCTCAATATTATTCAAATAAACAACAATAGTACATGAGCAGAGGTTCCTTGCTTCTGTCTCTAATGAGGAAGAAGGCCTCACTTAAATAGGAAAAATGAGAGCAAACCCCAAGGGGGGAAAATTTGCCAAGTGTTGGATCTTTTTGAGATGATTGGGGGTGAACTAGAGTGAAATAGAGGTGGTAGATGACACCTCTCATAAGGTAGGTCACCTCCGCCTCTTTTTGTGACACATATACAACAAGAGGTGAGCTCTGCCCCTCTAAGGAGAAATTTGTGCCCTCATGGATTTGATTGGAATCGAATTGATTTAATCTTGATTTAGGGATGTGTTTTCCTCCATATTTTCCCTTATTCTAATTTTTTATTCACTTTTTGCCCTTTTTGGAGATAATTTCACTTAAGTGATAAATAATCACTTAAAACTTAGGATAAGTGTGTTTAGGGGTTAAATGAGTGTTTCAGCTTAGAAAACAAGTCTTTAATTGCCAAAATCCACCCCCATACCACTTAATTATTACATTTTGAAAAAACTTCAATTAAACCATAGGAAAAACTATTTAATTAATTGAAAATTTTAATTATTTCTTTATAGTCAAAAAATAAAAATGCTACGTGTCCGGGGAAAAAAATTCAAACAATGTTTTAATGCATCCCAGGGCATAGGAAATGACCATAGAACATACAAGTAGTGTCTAGTAGGTTCATATTTACTAGTTGAACTCTAATAACCCCCCAAGGCCCAAATTTCAAAATCGGGCATTCCAACTTTGGAGGAAACAGGAGAAAAACTCATCGATTATACTCAGCTAAACGAAAAGCATAATTGACAAGGGAAAAAACTCCCTGGAATACCTTAGTTGAAATTTACGTCTTAGGGGACCGAGCCACTCAAAACCCCTACTAGCACACTTTATTACAACAACCCCATGGGGCATGGTCGTTTCAGCACAAAAATAAAATTGGCTATGCCCAAAATTATGAACTTCTTATACACTTGATACGAACATGGACCATGTTCGTCACTTGGTGGCTCAATGGAAGGTTCAACTATGGTACAAAATAGTTGGTAACATATGGCTCCAACTACGGGACATGTGGTTGATCTAGTCCCTTATGCAAGGAGAGCATACGAGAACACCAGAATCTCTGGTTTCTATATCCTGTAAAAACATCTTAACTTGACAAGAAAACCACAGTAGCACAAGTTTTATGAAAAAGAGCCAATGATCCAAAAGTTGTTTTATTCAAAGGAATGACAAAACTTAACTAAAAATGCGAAAAATAAGGAGCTTATTTTCCTACTCTAAACATAACATTAAAGGTTAGGTGTAATAAAAAATCCAATGTAGCCACCTAAGCATTTTATTAATATAAAAACATTTTTCCTTGTCTTTGCTTACCAACCAAAGTAAGGATGCAATTTCTAGAAAACGCAAACCTGCGTGATGATCCAGAATGGGCGGGCTGGATGGGCAATCATAGGCATGAATAATGTCGTCGAACTTCTTCCCAAACTGGTAGGTTCTCTTGCAGGATTCTTCCATCCAAGATTGGATAGGACTGATGTAAAAATATGTATGATGAGGCAGATCATCATACTCATCAAAAGGGCTTATCTATTGATAACTCTGTGAGTAAGCCCAAAACTGCTCCAAATCATAAGGAACATCTATATGTGAAGACGATGGCCAAAAAAATCTTCTGTTAGTTGCATCATATCAGACTCTTCACTGTACCACTTCTCCAAGTCCTCATTATAGATACTCAAATACAACTTTGACTGATCATAGGAAAACTATGACTGCTCTTCTTTACAACTTTCATAAGTTTTAGAATAAAACCTCCCTCACTGGACACACCATAGATGGGATTCTCAAAAATATTTTCAAAAGTACCATAGGTTGGATTTTCAATAAAATTCCAATAGTCATCATCGCCATCTATGTCAAATATGAGAGATGCCTCATCACTGGTATCAAGTCCCTGGCTACACTCCTTATTCTACTCAAAACAATATTCTTCAAAAAGATGGGTGTCAAAGATATCACAGGGGACCCAACTTACCAAATATTTGTCATCAGGCGGAGAGCATGGAGGATTCTCATCACACAAAACTTCTAAGATTGGATTTTCAATTGAAGTATCGTAGTCATCATCCATGTCAGGTGTAAGGGACTCTTCATCACTTGTATAATGCTCTTGACTGTACTCTCTGGCTTGGCTCTAGGTTTCTTTGGTGATAGGATGGAGCTGCCCAACTGTGTTAATGTAATCAGGCTCTCTTGAAAATTATTTTGCCTCTCTCCAACTTTCTCTGGAAATATTATGCATGTCACCTACATGGTTTATAAACTTAGGCTCGCTTGATGGTGCTTTAGGACCACAACCCTCTTGAAAACTATGCTCATGAACATAGCATGCATAATGGAAAGATGATTACTCATGAAAGTATTTACATGCCTTACAAAATGGTTGGTAAGGTTCAACCATATTAGCAACCTCTAATTGATGAGGAGGCCTCTATTCATGGTTGGGTGTTTTTCTTTGCCAATTAGTTTTTGGAAGGAATTTTCTTGGGGAAAGCTGTGACTGCGCTCTTTCCATATTGATAACCTTGTCTTGCATTTCTTTCATTTGGGCTAGATGCTTGTCTTCCATTCTTTCAAATATTTCCTTCATTTCCATCATTTGCTTTTTATAGGAATCCTCTTCTTTATGCTCATTTGACTTTAAAGGAGTCAAGGACCTTGAATAACAAGGAAGGTTAGATTCACCTGAAGACTGCATATTTCTGTCTATTTTGACTGCCATTTCTTGTGCATTTAGAAGAGCAGTGGGTTATTTATCCCTAATATGATATTACATCTTCCCATTAAGTGCTTCAATGTAATAAAGCAAGTTATATGGTGCAGATGGTTTGTAAGTGGCAGGAATGGAATTTGATAGTTTTGTGAATCTCTGAATAAACTCATCCATAGTCTCGTTTTCCTTTTTCTTTATGTTTGTCAAAGAAGCGAGTTGATTCCTAGGTTCCTTCTTTTCACCAAACTTGTTGGTGAAAGCAATATTGAAAGATGCAAGTGTAGCAAAGGAATTGTCTGGTAAATTGTTGTACCAATCACCAGCCCTTCCATCCAAGGAAAGAGCGAAAAAATTCATGTAGACATCATCATGTTGATATGCAGAATCTTTGATAAAGGCATTAAAACATATGGAGAAAACTTCCAAGATGCATGGTTGAAGTGGTGGCATCAGTGCCAGTGAATGATAGGGAGCTTCTCTACAGCTTTGTGTGGAAGACGATGGGGTTGACCTGCTATCTGAGAGAAGTCAAGTAGAGTAAAGTACTCACCCATTATATCAGAAAAACAATTTTGATTATTATTTTCTTGAAACAAACTATGGATGTCTAAAATAGACTTAGATCCAAGATTCTCAAGGATCCTACGAGAAGATAGCTTATTCAATCTCCTCTTATAAACGTGTTCGGTCTCAAGGATGAAATTGAGTAAGCCTTCAGAGTTTCTTCTAGTTGAATACCTTGGTAAGTTATTTGATAGTGGAGTCGCTAGATGGATTGAAGTCTAATTTTAGAGAGTTGATTTGACTAAAAATCTATAAAAAAAAGTAAAAACCTAAGAAAAAACTAAGGTTAAATTCGACCAGGAACAAAAAGATTTGTCCCCGACAATGACGCCAAAAATGTTTCCTGTTGAATGTGCACCGTTAGCAAAAATATTTTGGACTGTTGTTTCCCAAGCGAGAAAGGTGCGGCCTTGGGGGCAAGTAAAGAGCCAGGTGCTGTCACCTGATCACAGCTCCTCCATTTAGGATAACTCCCAACGAAGCTAGGGGGGGTAATCCCTATGGAAAGTTACTAAGGTTAGTTGTGTTTTAACCGTTTTTAGTGTATGATGGGGATGGGTGTTGTTTAGGAGTTTTTGGTGAAGAAACTTACAATAAAATACACAGTAAACATTTTCCAATAGAATTAAAGATAACCAATCACATAATAATTGCAGATTAAAAGCAAATCATTCGTGATACAAAAAAAAGATAACTAGCAATGCTTTAGACAGATAATAAGCAAATTAAATGGAAGATCAGTGCCAAATAGGGTGCAAGAGATTGTTTTGTGAGTGCTTCTTGGTAAGTTTTAATGTAAGTTTTTAAATGCGATTTGATTATTACAGGGAAAGGGGGTCTCTAAGATATACCTTGTGGTACTAGAGATATGTCTAAAATTTAGGCTTTGGTGGCTCCATACAAGGACATGTTGGCTGCCAAAATCCCAAGGGTTTGTTCAACACTACACCAACCAGGGATGTAGCCTAATGATTCCCCCAATATCTAAGTACAGCGGTTCCAGTGTCCCCAAACGAAATTTTCCCACACAAAATCTAACCAAAGTGCCGAATTTTCACTTATCTTTGTTAGGTGGTTACTTTTATTAGGGTGACTTGGATTAAAATATGCGAATTGGAAAAGTCTACGGTTGCTTCTAGGTATCCCAACTGGGTAGAGCATACACAACGTAGCACAAATGTTTATTCCAATTTTAATTAGATGTGAAGAAGAACCATTGTAACAACCCTCCGACAGAGAGCATTCTTGATCCGCCTTAAGGCGAGATTCAAGAGATTTATATGAAAGTTAAAACAATACAATTAAGATAAAACAAGAAAGAAAAGACTCTCCGACAGAGAGTGCTCTTGGCTTGCTTTTCAACGAAGTTCAAAAGACTTTGGGTTCATTTTATTAAACAAGTTGAAAACGAGAGAAAACTACCACTAATGCAAGATATATGTTGGCCAAACTTATGTGTCACTTTTCTGATCAACCTCCACTAATCAACAAAGCCTTTGGGTGGGGGTGAGAGCATACTTCGTGGTGACGAAGAATGATTTTATTTCTACTTTACTTTTGCAAAAATAAAAATAAAAATGAATTAAACAGTGAAATGTAAAAGAAGTATACACCCTGCACTAAAAAGTGAGTGTGTGAAGTGGTGGGGTTAGAAAAACCAATCTCATGAAAAATGACACAAGACGCAAATCCCCCTTGGGGGGATGGGATGTGGGTGCTAGTTACCCCACTGCTCTCATTTAATTTTTTACAACTTTTGTGATGAAAATGGAGTGCTTCTTAGTCCAATAAACTTGGATCTAAGAGCTTACAACAATGCATAATGGAACTATGACAAAGTGGGTGTCCACCGACTGGTTCTAGGGCCTCCTTGGTGGTCTTAGTCAATCCAAAACTCCACTTTTGTGCGCAGACCTGCTAAAAACCAGCGAACAATAAATGTTAGAAAATGATGGGAAAGACAATGAAAAATAAAAAATAAATTGAAAAAATTTATACTTAGAATTTTTTTTTAGAATTTTGAAGTAAAAGTACGATTTTTCCAAGCTTAGATCTAATTAAATGATGTAATTCTTTGAAGACTAATCAGATTTGAATACTTACAGAAATATAGATTCCAAAAATAAGCATGCAAGAATAAATCTATCTCTTTAAGCATTATTAACAAGTAACTGGGAGAAGGAGAAATTTTGAGTTTGAAAGAGGAAAAAGAGAAAGCTCTGCTCGAGCTTGAATCCTTCTGAGATTCAAAGACATGGCATTCATGGGCACAAGAACATGTAGACTCCTCAAGGTCTGAAGAAGAGGGCGATGCAACTGAGCTCTTCCCCTTACTCCAATGTCGTAACCTGCAAAAAACCTGTTCACACTTGCACAAAAAGGATCAAATCTAGTATATTTAACGAATGGAAACCAAAAGGAGCATGAATATAGCTTAATAAAAAATGCTACTCTCGAATCTCAATAAGACAAAATATCAGTAAATAAATTGAAGCGTCAAATATTTACTTCCTGTGTTTAATAAAACCCTCCAATCTAGATCGATTACCAATTTACTCCAAGCATAAACAAACTAGAACAATATTACCTCAATGAGCATACACCATTCACGATGAACATAAACACCAATGGACTTCCAAAGTCTCAATATCATTCAAATAAACAACAATAGTACATGAGCAGAGGTTCTTTTCTTCCGTCTCTAATTAGGAAGAAGGCCTCGCTTAAATAGGAAAAATGAGAGCAAACCCCAAGGGGGGCGAATTTGCCAAGTGTTTTGAGATGATTGGGGGCGAACTAGAGTGAACTAGAGGTGGTAGATGACACCTTTCATAAGGTAGGTCAGCCACTCATTTTTCTGTGACACATATACAATAAGAGGTGAGCTCTTTCCCTCTAAGGAGAAATTTGCCCCTCATGGATTTGATTGGAATCAACTTGATTTGATCTTGATTTGGTCTCCAATTACCCCCAATATCATCCTTAGTTAACTTGGAACATGTTTGGGACAAGTTCCCACTAATTTAGGGATGTGTTTTTTCCTCCACATTTTCCCTTTTTCTAATTTTTTATTCACTTTTTTCCCTTTTCGGAGAGAATTTCACTTAAGTGATAAATAATCACTTAAAACTTAGGATAAGTGTGTCTAGTGGTTAAATGAGTGTTTTGGCTTAGACAACAAGTCTTTAATTGCCAAAATATACCCCAGACCACTTAATTATTACATCTAAAAAATTTTCAATTAAACCATAGGAAAAACGGTTTAATTAATTGAAAATTCTAATTATTTCTCTATAGTCAAAAAATAAAAAATAAAAAGTGCTACGAGTCCGGGAAAAAACAATTCGGAAAATGTTTTAATGCATTCTGAGGCATAGGAAATGACCATAGAACATACAAATAGTGTCTAGTAGGTTCATATTTACTAGTTGGACTTTAATAACCCCCAAGGCCCAAATTTCGAAATCATGCATTCCAACTTTGGAGGAAGTGGGAGAAAAACTCATCGATTATACTTGGCTAAAGGCAAAGCATAATTGACAAGGGAAAAACTCCCTGGAATACCTTAGTTGAAATTTACGTCTTAGGAGACCGAGCCACTCAAAACCTCTACTAGCACAATTTATTACAACAACCCCATGGGGCATGGTCATTTTGGCACAAAAATAAAATTGGTTGGGAACAAAATTCTGAACCTCTTATACATTGGATACGAACATGGACCATATTCATCACTTGGCGGCTCAACGGAAGGTTCAACTATGGTACAAAATAGTTGGTAACAATACACATCCTCCCACTTTCTTAATGTTCACATGTTTCATTATTCAAAATTGCTATTCATCTTATTTTCATTTAACTTTTGAAGTTTCCCTTTACATACTTCCTATACATAATCATGATCATCTACAAATTTAATGTAACTTCCCCAGGATGCAACCATCCTAGATCCATCTAAACTTTGGGTCTACCATGCGCAAAGAGAGATAAAATCCCTCAAGGTGCATACCTATCAAACAAGAGATAAACAATAAACAAGGTTTGCACCTCTAAGGATTTGATCTCTCTCAAAGCATGGTAGATCTGAAATTTAGATGATCTAGGATGGTTGATATCCTCCTCCTATGACTTTTATAAAAAAATATGGATGGGATTTGATATTGTTGTTTAATCATATTTAATAGTTTTGTTTTTAACCTCTACACCTTGAAAATTTGAATACAATTAAAAATTCTAAGATGGAAACCATGTATTTAAATTTATCTTTTTATTTTGGGTGAAACCCACATTGAACTCAATTCTAATAAATCGATATATATATATATATATATATATATATATATATATATATATGGGGAACCATTGATCAAAGTGAAATAATCATGGGTAGCTTTGATAGAAATAAAGTAAAGACAAATATGAAACAATAAAGATGTTGCTTAAAAATCTGTGTTCAAATCCCATGAAAATTTGTTTTTAAGAGGTCATTTGTTTGATTGTTTACTACAAATGTTAGGACATCTTTTGCATCTGCTAGTATATAATGTTATTTGTTTTTTTCCATTGACAGTTACAACTATGCCATTGAGTTGGTCACTTCTTTCATATTTCCATCATAGGTTCCCCTAGTTTTGCTTACCTCCCTTTAATGTTTTTAGCATTGTTGATTTCCTAAAAATCATGATTTTTTTGGCTTGCCGATTTTTCGGCCGAAAATATCAGCGATTGTTTTAGGAGAAACCGCATGACAACCCAAAAAATCATAAGGAAGTTGAGCCACAATCTTTAAGGAAAATTTTGAAAAATTTTGGGTCATTTTCATAGTTTTAAAAACATGGATTTTCTAGAAAAATGACTAGTTTTGTACAGATGACGTTGAAGTAATATTAAATGGTAATTTAAATTCAAGTAAAAGAGACATTCTCTGTATCTTTTATTTTCCATCATTCTACTTAAATTTTTAACATTAATGTTAATTGTTTCAAGATGTTTGAGAATGGTTCCAACGTCAACAAACTTCGTATACAAAAAGTAAAAATTTAAATCTCATTCAGAGATCAACAGATTTAATAGTTTTCAGGATTTTAGGATTGCAATGTTTCCATTGGATTCTATCATGTATGAGGGTAAGGGATTGAAATTTAATCAAGCACATCAAACTCTCTACATACCTTGACGTTGGTGTTGTTGATGTCTGATTGTTGAAATCGATTAAACTCCTTTGTCATGATCTTAATAAAAATATACAAATCAAGCAAAATCACTTATTAAGCATGGGAATCTTTTTATACCTTGTTTTAATGCTAAGATTACGAAGTTTCGTTAAAAATGTAGAGTGTTAACTAATGTCCTTGGAGGATCAACTTCAAGATTCGAGGTAGAGGCAAGGGCTAGAAAAGGGGGGATGACCAATGTTCCAATTGGTATTGAAACTTCCAAATTTCCAATCTTTGAAACTTTGATGTATCAATTTTTTTTATTTCGCATACACTAAATCATATATATCAATGCTTTCTCCATATTTATGTGTCGATGTTTTTATCTGATGTTGATATTGTAATATACCCATCTTCAACCCTACTATAATAATAGAAAAAATCTTTCAACTAACCAAGAATATTGATATCTCGTGCCATGCTTCATCATTCATACACTCGAAGCATTGATAATTAATTTGGTACTATGATAACAATCACCTTACAAAGTATTATTCATTTCATTAAAAACAAAATATTAACAAAGGTGTAAGACCACTTTAACTTCCTAAATCAACTTAAATGCATGCTTGTTGAGAGAGTATAATTCATAGGCTTTCGAAACAATCATCAATGTAAAATGTATGTCATCTTTTACCCATCATTCATTGAAGATAACATTAAACTATTGCTTTAGTTTAGAAAACCTTTAGAAATATACAGTTTAAAACACATAATGCACAAGTGCGAGAGATAAGGACTCCAATATACGTGGTTCACCCAAATCTGGGCTACATCCACCAAAGTTTGTCATTCTCTTTATTAAAAACCCAATAAAGGAAGAATACAAGTTGCAGTACATCAATTGCAATTTTATTTATTTTTCCATAAGATCTCTTCTACAAGAGAGCATACTTTCAAATTACTTCTTAGTCTCATTGCAAGACCTTCCTTTAAAACATAGACATCATCATTTAAAACAATTCAATTTCTTTTCACTTTAAATATCTAAGATAATATTACAATATACTACAAATATAAACTTACATGTGATATCAAATTTCAAATAGAGAGTCTAGCAAGTATATACATATATATTCCTAGATCTTATTCGCAACAATGGATAAATCAAGTATATGTATGCAACAATGGATAAATCAAGTATATGTATGCAAAGATCTATAACAAAACACACAGATCGAACAATGAATCGAAACTTGGATAAGACAATATGATTTCCAATATGGATCTGTATAAAACACAAACAACACTAGCCGTACAAAACGCATACCAACTCAGATCCAAAAACGTATTGACAAGCGCAAGCAAGTTGAGAATCTATATGCAGTTAAAATTAAAGCACATGGATCACATGTCCAACCCAAATATTAAAAAGATTGCAGGCATAAAGCACATGATCCAAATATTTATAAAAACGCGAACAATAAAACACATTATAGCTCTTAATCAAAACACAGGCAATAACCACATATTACCGATCTTAATCAAAACGTAGGCGATAACACTTTGTCCAGAGCTTTTCTCGAAATGCAAGCCATAAACACATTTCCATATATTTAATCATAACGCAGACCATAAACACATTTTCCAGATCTTTACTCAAACGCAGGCCATAAACACATTTCTCAGATCTTTACTCAAAACGCGAGCAATAAATACATATTACACAGATCTATAACTCCATTTATAAAATCAACGCCCGTAGCAAGAGAGAGAGATCACATCTTATACACTCTTCTCATTTATAAAATCAGATAAAAGGCAGTAAAAACCAGATCGGGATCTATGCAATTGCATATATGTTTCTCATTCCTTCCATGTATTTAACAGATCGATTGCAGTTAAAATCAAGATCTCTATCTATTTAAAAAAAATACAAATCGTTTATCCTCAACGCAGGCAAGAAATAGGGTTGCAATTCATACAAAAAGAAAGAGATTTGGATCTATTTAAATACAAATCGTTTATCCTCAGTGCGCGCAAAGAAATAGGGTAACGATCCATTCAAAATCAAGATCTAAATCTATTTAAAAGAATACAAATTGTTTATCCTCAACGCAGGCAAGGAAATAGGGTTACGATTCATACAAAATCAAGATCTGAATCTATTTAAAAGAATACAAATCGTTTATCCTCAACGCAGGAAAGGAAATAGGTTACGATTCATACAAAATCAAGATTTGAATCTATTTAAAATAATACAAACTATACGCACATTCAAATCTATCAATGTAGCAGGTAATGAATTT
Organism: Pseudotsuga menziesii; assembly: GCA_001517045.1. Lineage (NCBI taxonomy): Eukaryota > Viridiplantae > Streptophyta > Pinopsida > Pinales > Pinaceae > Pseudotsuga > Pseudotsuga menziesii. The sequence goes on from LPNX010724065.1 coordinate 930,448, forward strand.
CGTTGCAGAGGATAGAATCTATACTTCATACGAATCTAATCAAATCACCGGCAACAATTTCATGCTCAGAGTTTTTCCCAATTGCAGGCACAAATACCTACTCCTTGCTCTTCACATAAAACACAAACCCAATAGAATGCCTCTCCGTCTCTTCACGTCAAAAACCCTCGTAAACAAATGTAGATCCAAAACGCATTAAATAGTGAAGGCATATCCAAGAGATCCAACGCAAGCCACCCCTTGGTTCCCCTAACCGTTTCTTTTAATTAGCTCGCTCTTAATCTTTAATAATAATTAATTGTAGTATTGTGTTTTATTATTTTTATGAGTTTCAGTTACCGTGGATGTTACATACTCCCCCCGTTAAAGGTACATCGTCCTCAGTGTTGGTACCTTTCAAGCTAGTGTCTTAAATGTACTTTTTCCCTTGCAATTATTGAGCTTCATTTATCTTTATTTCTTTTTCTTTCCTTCAGAACATCTTCAAATTCTTCTTTTTCTCAAGATGTTCTTTTCACAAACAAAACAAATTGTTTCCAATATTTATATATATAAATTTTCAAATCAAGAAAATCATATTTTCTTTTTGCAACATATTGTTGTTGTTTTCATAACAACCCTTTAAGACTTAGTCTCGCTCTCAAGATACACTTGCATCATCTATCAGTGATACCTGAAATCATAATCGATGGCAAAATCATTCATGGGCTTTCATTTTTCTATCATTTTATAACAACCATGTAGGATTTATCTTTGCTTTGAATGTTTTAACTCATTACAATAGCATAGTATCCCTGCAACTACACTACATTTGTCAGGTAAAAATTATCTATGCATTTATATCTCATGGCTCATTACTTTTCTTATTTCACTCTTACATTCATACCTTTGGTATGGTGGTACTTCCTCTCGAGTACCTTTATCATTTCACTGGGTTTCAAACATAAGTAATCACATTAAATTAATATCACATGTGCATAATCATGACGTTCTTGCATATTCTTAAACATAACTAAAGAGCATTACCAATGCACATAACGAAAATAATTTAATATCATTTGTCACATGAAGATTCACTTCATACTTACTTTGCAGCCCATACTCAATCACATTTATCAATTAAGGATTCACCTCATATGTAATGTCTAGCAAACAGCATTACCAATGCACATAACAAAAATAATTTAATATCATTTGTCACATGAAGATTCACTTCATACTTACTTTGCAGCCCATACTTTCATCACATTTATCAATTAAGGATTCACCTCATATGTAATGTCTAGCAAGTATGTACATATCTATTCCTAGATCTTATTCGCAGCAATGGACAAATCAAGTATATGTATGCAAAGATCTATAACAAGACACACAAATCAAACACTGAATCAAAACTTGGATAAGACAATATGATTTCCAATATGGATCTGTATAAAACACAAACAATACTAGCCGTACAAAACACATACCAACTCAAATCCAAAAACGTATTGACAAGCGCAAGCAAGTTGAGAATCTATATGCATTTAAAATGAAAGCGCATGGATCACATGTCCAATCCAGATCTTTAAAAAGATTGCAGGAATAAGTCACATGATCCAAATATTTATAAAAACACAAGAAATAAACCACATTACAGCTCTTAATCAAAACACAAGCAAGAACCACATATTACTGATCTTAATCAAAACGTAGGCCATAACACATTGTCCAGATCTTTTCTCGAAAAACAAGCCATAAACACTGTTATCTCTAAGGTTGTTTCATCTGTTTATTTTTAAATTTTTTATTATGGTTGGTTTTAATTGTTTTAGTTTTGCTTTGTTTTATATTTTATGATTGATTGCTCACCATAGGGTTCCTTTTGTTACCTAAAATCATCAAAATTTTCATTCATGCACTATGAGCCCATGTATGTGCAAAAGAGTATATGTTATATGGTGAATTCTTACATCTGGCAGCGTTTATCCAAACCGGTAGCATATTGTGAACTGATAGCATTTCAAATCCCTGATGGCAGAATGTCCAAATGGCATTTTATTGAAAAGTTTATTATTTATTAAACTCATAGAATATAAAATGATAATAAGCTTTTGTCATATTTTAATTATATGACATTCGATATGGCCATGTTTTAAACAAAATGCACCCCTGTCCACGAAATGATGAGTTGTATGGTAGCATTTATGGAAGGGTACATGTGTTGTCACTTCAAAGTTTGAACAGTTCATGTCATAAGTACTAGCATTGATCGTGGCAAAATCAAATTAATGCACATTTTTCCCAAAATTTCTCTCATTATTCTACTGAAGAAGGGTATTCGCAGGCTTGTTGGTTTACTGTCTATCTCCATTGATGACGAATAGCATTATGTAGAGTTTGTCTTCAAACTCTAGGGCTTTTTGTTTCAGGGTTTGGAATACAGTGTATATATGCTTCCTTGCATTTCAAAGCACGTAGTTACAGCACTGCCTTTCTTGAGCACACAGATGCAATATAAAGTTCCATGTTCAGGACAATATAGCGTGAAGGATTTGGTGATTTGAATGATTGACAGAGGTTTAAGGGTAAGAGCTATCACGAGTTTTAGTTCAAATTTCGTCGGCATCATCACTCTGTTGGCTTGCAGATTAATATAATTACTATTAGCACAAGCATAGATATTATTAGCAGGCCAGATGCTAGCATGAACTGAAGATTTACCACAGAGTTAATTGCAGCAGTATGTATATGTTTTTATCTGAGATTTAAAGCCTGGTTGGTCCACACAGCAAAGTTGAAATTCCTTTAGGGTTTCAAATGTCAAAGGCAACCGACGAGGAAGAGCCAGAGGTGGTCATGAAGAAAAGGCCTAGAGGGTTCATTTGTAGGCTAGAACCGAATAATACAGATTGGATAAAGCAATTTCCTAGGTCTTCCAAGCTAATGCAAAAGTCTGGATGGTTCAATTTTTGTGAAAGACTACAGGGTTACCATTCACAATTGACCATAGCTTTTATTGAAAATTACAAGAATGAAAGGGTTCAATTGCAAAGCTTAACTATTAGGGTTAATGAGGAATTTATTGCTGAAACAATATGTGTCTCTGCACAAGGAGAAAAATGGTTCAAACAGAAAGATTTCCAAAGCAATTTTAGTGAGTTTTTAATTCCTGGAGGTGAAAAACTGGACTGGAAAAATGGAGTCCACGTTAGCAAAGTGAAGCCAGGATGGAGAGTGCCTTTGGAGGTGATTCAGAATTACATCACTTGTGATGGAAGATATGACCGGGTATTGAAGTGCCATTTAAAACTGTTAATGCATATTCATGGCAGTATACAGGTAAATCTTCCATTTTACCTGTTAAAAAGTCTCCAAAAAATGATTGCTAAAGTTCAAAACCATCCAGCACATACAGCCCGTTCTGTTTATCATCAAGGATTGATTAAATTATTAATTCTAGCTCAGCTGCAGAAAGAAGACAGAACATGGGAATCCTTGTTAACAGAGTTAGGGTTTAGAGATAACCCTAAGGAGAAAGGTAAAAGAATGGTGGATGATGCTAACCAGCAGGCAACAAGCCCTAAAAAGACAGTTCAGGAGGTTGAAAATGAAGAAAAGAATACTGCTGATAAACATATCCAAGAAAGCCTGAACCCTGAAATAGCCTGCATAGATGAAAACCCAGAGAAGCTCAGTAATATGATGAAAAGCATAACTTCAAAAAATAAGATTTGTAAACAGTCATCCAAAGTAGAGAAGCCAAGAACCAGACTGAGGAAAAAGATGCAAATTGAGGAAAGAACAACACAGAAAGAAGGCATGGATGTTGTAGTAATAGAAGATGCTGGTAGTGAGGGAACAATACACACAACAGAGGACAGGTACTGTGAAGATATGGAAGAGTTTATTGATATGCAGGGTGTAGTAGGCTCTATACCAGCAGTGTTTTGCACAGACAAGCAAGACAATCTTGATGAAGGTTCAGTATCAAGAAGTTTGCCTGAAAAAGGAGGTTGCATGAGAGAAGAGGATTTGCATATGCCCCCAAAGTTAAGTCAATGCAAGAGATCTCTACAAACCTATAAAGAGCAAACAAGATACTTACAAGACATAAATGAGAAACTAATGGTGGCTAACAAAAGACTCCATGAGGACATGGAAGACAAAGAGGCAGAGTACCAAAAGCTGCTAGTAATTTCCTAGAACATTCTCAAGGAGAAGCGAGCCATTCAAAGACAGTTGGAGCAGGTCAAAGCCCAGTACAACGAAAATAGTAAAGATGCTGAATTTGCTCGACTTCAAAAGCATTCACAGGTTCTTAGTGACCTAGCTACATTAGAAGAGGCTTCTAGAAGCCTGTAGGTGTTAAATTGTTATTTGATTTTGAACTTATGTTGTTTCTTTTTGACACATGCATAACACTTGTAGTCCAATACTGTTTAGAGGGATTAACTTCCCAATTTTGGAGGAGGTTCGATCCTTGAATATAGGATCTATTGTTATTTTGTGGATAGGATATTTTTGTATAAAAGGAGGGTCTTGACTAGGAGACAAGGGTTGGCAGTTTTGGAATCATGCAAGCTCAATTGTAAGCACTGTCTGTGTAGCATAAGCACTCTGCAGCTTCAGTAACAAGTTCTATTTTTGAATGAAAACATGATGATGATTTGACTGTGTATTTTATGAGTTGTTTTTCTAGTAATTCCGTTATGCACATGGTCCATTAAATCCCATTGCACTAATTCTTACTGTGAAAAGCAATTTTCTTTATATTTTCTAGAAACAAGGCAGTTTCACTTCTTGATTTTATGATCATAGTGACCTTGATATTGAATTTTGTGTTTGATTTTGTGTTACACAGTTCCTGTTGATTCTTTTGTAGCTCTGGTTGACCTACCAACCTACCCTTTGGATAACTCTGTGATTCTTTTATAATGTTCATAATATACTAGTATGTGCAGTGATAAATGTGTGAGTTGTACAAACAGTCTTGATTTCATACCAGCCTAGTTCTTTTATAGTTGTGTGATATTCCATTAGCCCTGGTTTCATACCAGCTTATCTTTTCAGTTTGATTTCATTTGATTTGTACATTTTTAAACAAGATTTCCTTAAGCTTGAATCCCATAATCTAAGTTCAACTTTAGGGATAACAAACACATTTCCAGATCTTTAAATCATAACGCAGGCCATAAACACATTTTCCATATCTTTACTCAAACGTGGGCCATAAACACATTTCCCAGATCTTTACTCAAAACGTGGGCAATAAATACATATTACACAGATCTATAACTCAATTTATAAAATCAATGCTGGTAAATGTTTATCATTTAGATCGCAGGCATTCACATTCTCATTCAATCAAATGCCATGTAGGTAAAATGAGATGCAGATCTGCGCAAGGGAGAGAGATCACATCTTATACAATCTTCTCATTTATAAAATCATATTCAAGGCAGTAAAAACCAAATCGGGATCTATGCAATTGCATATCCATTTCCCATTCCTTCCATGTATTTAACAGATCGATTGCAGTTAAAATCAAGATATCTATCTATTTAAATAAAAATACAAATCGTTTATCCTCAGTGCAGGCAAGAAATAGGGTTACGATTCATACAAAAAAAGATATCTAAATCTATTTAAACACAAATCGTTTATCCTCGGTGCAGGCAAGGAAATAAGGTTACAATTCATACAAAAAAAAAGAGATCTGAATCTATTTAAATACAAATCGTTTATCCTCAGCGCAGGAAAGGAAATAGGGTTACGCTTCATTCAAAATCAAGATCTAAATCTATTAAAAAGAATGGAAATTGTTTATCCTCAGCGCAGACAAGGAAATAGGTTTACGATTCATACAAAATCAAGATCTGGATCTATTTAAAATAATACAAATCGTTTATCCTCGGCGCAGGCAAGGAAATAGGATTATGATTCATACAAAATCAAGATCTGAATCTATTAAAAGAATACAAACTATACTCACATTCAAATCTATCCAAGAAGCAGGTAATGAATTTCGTTGCAGAGGATAGAATCTATACTTCATACAGATCTAATCAAATCGCTAGCAACAATTTCATGCTCAGAGTTTTTCCCAATCGTAGGCACAAATACCTACTCCCGGCTCTTTACATAAAACGCAGGCCCAATAGAATGCCTCTTCGACTCTTCACCTCAAAAACCCCCGTAAACAAATGCAGATCCAAAATGCATTAAATAGTGAAGGCATATCCAAGAGATCCAAAACGCATTAAATAGTGAAGACATATCCAAGAGATCCAACACAAGCCCCCCCATTTGGTTGCCCTAACCATTTCTTTTAATTAACTCTAACTTAATCTTTAATAATAATTAATCGTAGTATTGCGGTTTATTTTGTTCATGAGTTTCAGTTACCGAGGATGCGACAGTGATTACTTTATATGTTTATAATTACGATATATATATATATAAAGTATTTTTTAATGTTTGTTGTGATTTGCCGATTTTTTATGATGTTGTTGAGAAGTTGTATTCAAGACCCTTGCCGATTTTTGGTTGATGCTGATTTTTCCAACTATGTTCAACAATTGGATCTAAAGATATGATACCTCTCTAATCATGTACCAAATGAATCTTATTACAAACATTATAGAAGGTAGTAAAAATATCCCTAAGAAAATAATCAATTTTCAGAACATACAGTACTATCAACGTTGATGAGAAAATAGAATGTCACCAAGAGCCCTTCTTTATCAAATGGTTATGGTGACACCCTACTAAACATGCTACAAGGACGAAACCTTTTAAAACCATAATAAGATATTAGATACCAAGATTTTATACCTGGGAGAGTTAAATAAAAAATATCTACATTTACATTTATTCAAGATGTTTATCATTTAGTGATGAGTCAACATTTCATCTAGAAGTTCTCTAATTAACTCCCTAAGGCACTGCCTAGTTAGGGCCTAAATAACAGTATTTTAGGCTGGAATAAGCTTATTTATCCCCATTAAGACATCATCCAGCCTAATTAAACAGTTTTAGTGTCATTTTAGCATAATAAACCCTTAATTAAGAACATCAAATAGGAATTTAGTGTCCCTAAATTAGCACTGATGAGAGAAAACTATCCTTTAGTACAATTGAATATTCGTACAATCAATGTTATCAAAACTAGACTGGTCATCGAACCAGTGGACCCGAAAAACTGGAAACCAGTTGGAATAAAAAAAAACTAGCCGGCCAAAATATACATAAAATATTCAAATTTTGATATATGTGTGTGTGTGTGTGTGTGAATCCAAACCATCAAACACAAATATGCAAAGCTTTCTCATTTGCATAGCAAAGGTGCATATAACTAAACTAGAACTGAGAGCAATACATATCTGAACCAAAATACAAAAATAAAGAGGCTTTAAATGGCCTCTAGAGTCCAAAAAACATCATGCTACAACAAGTAACTACATATCATCAAAATCATTGCCTATATTAGGATCATATTCATCAGCAGCACCCTTTGGCCCCCTCCTCTAGGCTCTATCCTTTGCCTCTACCTTGAATCTGATAGTCGATCCTCAAGGGACATTAGTTAACAATTTTGCTGAAAATTTCTAATCAAGTGTTGAAATATGGTAGAAAAAGCTTCACATGCCTAATAAGTGAGTTTGCTGGAGTCAAAGGTACATTTTTACTAAGGTCACGACAGAATTAAACAATCAGCACCAACAACATTGAGGTACACAGAGGGCTTGGTGATCTTGATTAAATGGCAATCCCATGCCCTCAAACATGACTAATGGAGACATTGCAATCCTGAAAACTGTAAAGTTTTTTGAATTCTGAATGTGATCTAAAATACTACTTTTTGCATATGAAGTCCGATGAGGTTGGAACCACTCTCAAAACAATTAATGGCAAGGTAAAAATTTTAATAAAAGTTGCCATTCTCCTTATCTTTCCTTTTGACATTTTCCTTACCTTTCATTTTCTATCATTTTAATTTAAGAACTTAATATTTCCAATTTACAAGGGTTTTCTTTTTTAATTTGTGTTTTTTTTTTGGGGGGGTATTTTTTGTGATCCCGTGTGCTGGCGTATGGATTAGCATGGAACCGGCCAGTTCAGGCATTTAAGGTTGGTTCCATATGGAACTGGCCATTTCCGGTTTAGACCCTTGATTTGAACCAGCAACCCCTGTAAACTAGTCAAACCGGCTAGTTTAGGGAAATCAGTTCAGTTCTGAAAACACCAAGTACAATTAGCTGTGGCTTGTGATGTAACAATAGACCCCTCTGCTCAAAATATTGTTATCTACTTACCATTTTTGTTGTACTCATGATTAAATTACAAGTCTTGGCTCGAGCTTTCCAGTTTTCTGGTATGTTCTACGTATTAGAAAGGTTATAATAATGAGATGTTCGTCTTGCCATCAATTACTTCAATGGTATTCTAACCAGGTCAATCGTCATCTGGCTGAATAAAAAAACTTCATGGAACCTGGTATTACAAAACATTATAAGTGCCAACCTGGAAACTAACCATGTGGTTTTAACTCATGAGTATGTAAATCAGATATAGAGAATTAACATTTAGAGACTAGATCTTCAAGAAGGATATTCAATAAAATATTCATATTCTAGTAATCTGAGATCTCATATGAGAGTTTAAAGTTTACACATTTAGCTGCTTAAGAGCAGCATTTGAACTTTGCAAAAATTGCCAGTTAGAATGACAAACCTTAGTCAATTTACCTGACAACAGAACTGCAAGAATAAAGAATACAAGATGTCACCCAGAACATGGAGAAAAATGCCTTTGGCATTCAAAGAGAACCTACTGTTTCAAGTAGAGAAAAAATTAAAAAATCTGATGCAACAATGAAAACCCCTATTTGAGCTTCCAACAGTTCATGATAAATGTCTCTAAAGTACATGCAGCAAAAAATGAATTAGCAGCAGCCAACATCCCTAATAGGAGAATTCCTGCCTATTTGAGTCAGATAAAGATGCCCACAAAAAATTGGGCATTGATCCTTTACTGCAATGTGAACAGCCATGACTCATGGAAACAGCCCAACTAAAAACACTGCCCCATGTCATCATAGAATACAAAGTACACACCCAATTGATAAGTGTAGTTGGCCCATTCATCAACTTAGCTGCTCCTGAAAAGAATTTTCATGGAGGTTGGTAAAAGCTCTATTGATGAATTCCAGCTGTGGCTGAGCATGCATCCTGGCTAACAAGGCAGCCACAACAAGTTGCAGTGTAGAAGTAAAGTACAGGCTATATTACAGTGCTTATGTAGCCAAAATCCTGATCAGTTCACTAAATATCAGCATTAACTCTAAAACCCTCATTTTGCTAGGGTTTTAAATAATGGGGAATGAATCTAGATGGTAAAATAATTGTACCATAGGAGCTCCTAAATTCCAGGGATTTATCTTTTGTTGGGATTGGATATTCAACCAACATAATTAGTTTATTTACTAAATTGTATATTTTTTTAATACAGCTAGCTGGAGCACATGAGAAAGATGGTAAAGCACATTTATAGCAACTACATCCTTCTAATGAGCAATCTGATGGTCAATGGAGCTCTTACAACAGTTAGAGCCCAGAACGTAGCCACAACACATAGCTACCTAAGATATGAGCTGAAACACAGTCGTACAGAAATATCAGGAGGCATATTATCTCCTCCCACAGCATGCACAGCCACAGGAATTGTGGATAGCAGGCGTAAGGTTAAAGGAAAAACAGCAGGTTCTATTTCCTGATCACCATGCAAGATTTTATCAGGTTCTTTGGATGTTAAATACTCTCCCTTCAGCCTTTCCTCAACTTCTTGAAGGGTGTCCTCATATGTCTCTTGCTCAGCACTGAAGCTGCCTGTATTTGTTGGGTTTACTAGCAATGCAATGTCTTCTAACATTCGATATTTTCCATGATTAAACCTTTTCTTAGAGTACTTTCCTGAATAAATATCCAACAAAAGTGTGCCTGTCACGTCAAGCCATTCAACAACAAGGCCTTCAATCTCCTCAATGTAAATGCGCCGTTCCATCTGCAAAATCATATTCTTAATCTTTTTACAAAACAATAAAGATTCCGAAGGACAGTTCATAACTTCATGCCACTCCAACTATCAACAAAATTGGAACAAAAACTGAAGATGAAGTTCCAAATATAATAGAATACTTACAGCTAGCTTGTAAATGTAAACAGACATAAACTTTGGTCCTAGTGCCAACACCCTTGCATCTGAAATTAAAGTCTGCAACAGAAGGCCAAAATGGTTAAATAAGAGAAATATTCAAATATATTATAAAGAAGTGAAGCGCTTATAACTAACATAATCTGTAGGGCACATCAATGATGAGTGATAAAGCATCTGAACAGATATATGTAGACAGAACATAAAACATAAAGATTCCAACACAAAGCAGAATAACCACCTATAAACAATCTAAAAAGGGAAGCTAACCAAAGGAATATCCTGTAGGCTGTAACATATGATTCATCATTGGTATCCATAACCCTGCAGAATGATACTCAAGGCCAAAGCACTAGATAGACACCAGGTAGAAACCAGTGGCAACTTGCAAGGCAGATCTAAAAGATCTCAGGATGCCACCTTTATATAGTCCTTTTATGATAGCTCCTCTAACATATCCTTTCTTATCAATTGTACACTGATTTCTACAGAGCAGAGAAACACTCGCACTCCCACTCTATGATCTTTCCCAGCTGTTGAGAATATCATAGCAAAAATGGTTTCCAGCCAAAAAAATGTCATTTAATTTTTTAAATATTTTTCCTGGACAGAATGTTATAAAAGAGGCATAGTTAAAAGAGCTGTCGCCAACATTGACAACATACCGTAATATACATAAAAAATAATTAACTCAAGCTTACACCCTGACTCTCATTATAGTTAAAACCTTACCCGAAAATGAAATTGCAGCAATGTGACAATGCAGAGCAGCACAGCAAGTTCAATTGATTGATTCAACATCCATATCCACTCATAATTTCCTTCGTCATTTTGGAAGTGGTTGTATCAGACCCAGTAGGATAAGAGTAATAAATATCCCAAACTGAAGAATAAAGAACAGTTTGACAAAGATATACTTAGTTCTTGTCACTGTTTTAGAGGTTGACTTTACAACATAACCTTATACAATTATTAATTATCATTATGTGTCGACAAAGACTAGGATTTTTATTATATTACCCTCATTTACTTCCTTTCTTCCTTTTTCTGAACCATTTTTTAGTATTACCTCTTTCTTGTTTCCGTCATTTTTCTTTTTTAACCAAACATAGCTACTATAATTGAGAATCCAAGATAAAGCCTAATGCAACTGTGCAACATTTCCATTCAGAAACAAAGATGCTTGTGCCCCCCCTAAATGGATAGCACAATCTAGAAGACATCTGCAAGGAATTTCAAATCATGGGTGCTTAATCCTAGTGAGCTTGGGTATCAATACACAGATAGGAAACCATAACCTTTTTTCTTCAATGGGAATCTGCCTTTTTGCAATGGTAAACCCAGATATAAGCATGCCCCACACTTAAGCAAAGAAAGGGATTGTTCATACCTTGCTAGTGCCATTACAATAGTCTGTCCACAGGCTATATCAACAATATTCTTCTTGAAGGCTACAATCAAGAATAGGCAAAAGGCCCAAGAGCAATAGCCACATAGGGAAAAACCCACACAGGAGGAACATATATGTCACCAGAGGCAGCGATCACATAACAAACTTGATATTGAAAAATAAAGACCATCTCAGCCTTAAACGAGCACAACAACAAATGCATTGCTCCATTCATCTAATTTTTAGATTTTCTCTTTCTACTCAAAGTGGATGAGAGCAAACTTTGAGCCATTGCAATGAAAGAGAGGCTCAGGCAGATTATTCAATCCAAATGCCTTACTATCTTTATCTATACCAGGAAAAATATCCTAGTACCAGCAAGTGTAAAATCTGTAGTTTTTCTTGGACTGCCCCATGGTGGCTAGGATGAGCAAAAATGAGTCTACTTTCACCAATAGTTGTGCATATGAACATTGTCTAAGTTTTTGAGAGGATGCACATACAGTCACAGTTACCAGACTCGACTTGGTAAAAACCATAGTATCATAATTCGGCCGTATTGAACTTTCCTGTACGGAAATTCGAAGGGAATACCAAAATCGCCAAATATTCGATGTAGTACAGATATGGTACGGTCATTTTTTGTCTACCATATTGTATCCATATTCAAATTAGTAAATACAAGAAGCAATAAGCTCTACCCTGGCTAACAAATACACTCTGATCCGCTAGTAACTGCAATACGGAAAGCAATACGCTCTGATCCGCTAGTAACTGCAAGCAAAAATCAGCAACCCTAATGCTATTGCTCCTACTATCGTAACCACCACCAAACAAATATTGAAGTGGCGATTGCCATGCTGAATCAATGATGGCATCGTTGACGTTGCTACTTTTCATTGAAAATGCCACAGTTATTTCTGTAAACAATTAAAGCCTGTATAAAACAGGAAACCATTATAATATCTACATAGTAGAAGAGCACAAATACATATGTATGCTCAGATGTAAGAAGCATCGGTAATAATGAAATATTCTAGAGAGAAATTGTAAAACAATAACAAGGAAAAATCCCCTGTAGGGAGTTGATAAATGTTGAAGCAATCCCCTGTAGGGAGTTGATAAAGTTTGCTGGGGGTGATTAAATTTGAGACAGCGAACTATTTATTCACCACTCGGATCAGTGCCAAAGACAAAGATAGATTTTCACTTTTACTAGATCTTGTTATTAATCTGTTTCTTACATTTAAGGAAAACTAACACATTAATCTGTTTCTTTGTATTTAAGGAAAACTAACAGTTCTTTGAATGTTGGTGACAAAAGTCCAAAATTCAAATGTCAAAATTCAACCATATATATATATTAACTTAGAGGTGAACTTTGAAGTTGCTTTCGCACTTTACCTAAGGTGATTTGAGAGGGAAATTGGTCTTTTGAAAAATATGAATTTGGTTAAATGATAATCTATATTTTTAAATTTTCTAAAAAATGGGAAATATGTTTTTTAATTTATAAACAACCTACTACCGTATTTTTTTTGTACTAGATTTTTCCGTTACGTATTTTTTCCATATCGAATCGTATTCGTACTCGAATTATAGTACTATAGTAAAAACCTCGCTGAGGCAAGATTTTGACTCAACTCAAGAAAAATTCAGCCAAAACTTAGCAAGCACAAAAATATAAAACCCCTGAATACAAAATTTTTGACCCCTTTTCTGGGCTAAGATAAGTTTAACTCAGCAAGTTTTGTTGCAGATCGCAGGTCAAAACCATCGAACCTGCGAATACTTGTGAGTCAAGGACTTGCCATTTCTGGGCTAATGAGTCAAACTCACAGATGAGTTGTAACGACATGTTTTGTCAGCAATTCAAGTCAAACCCACAGATCGCAGGTTTAACCCATAGATCCTGTTACTATGTATAAATCACAAGAGATGAGAATAATAAACTATATTTTATAATTTATTAATATGGAGTCATATACACACTGTCTCAATTACACTTTATTCCAGTGTTGCAAACATCGGCGAGGCGAAAAAAATGGCAGGGCCCAAGAAACATCGTTTCGGGATATCTCGGCAAACATCGGGAAAAAATCGGCAAACTTAAAAAGTACAAAAATATTCATTTTTTTTCAAACTTTTAAACATCTAAAGTAACAATAACATCAAATAAACACATTGCCACATGAATATGGAAAGAAAACCGATATATAAGATATATAAGATGTCTAGAGATACGTCACACATAAAAAATGGATCATGTCCTGAATCCTGAATCATCAAAAATAAGACAAATGTATCTCATGAGTCGTCTACAATGAAATAAAGTAAATAAACTATCGATTCCCTCTACCCCTTTTACGGGCAAAGGTAATCACTGTGGAAATGGCCTTTCCTCTAGAACTAGTAGTAGGTACCCTTAAGGCGTGTGGGCCTCCTATCGGACTCTAACTTCCTCTAGAAGAAGACCCTGCAAAATGATGTCCTCTAGAAACTGGAGAAGGTGGTCAAAACTGGTGTTTTGAAGAAGGAGAAGGTCGAGGAGGGAGTCCTAGTCCTCTACCAATACTAGTGCTACCACCGAGTCTATCTCCCTCTAACTCTGACTGTGGCACACTCCCAAACTTAGTGTGAGACTCCACCAGAACTAGAACATCCTCATCCAAAGCCAGTTACATATATCGTGTCAGGGAATATATCGCCGAGGGTCCGGAATGTAACTTATTGGCAGCAACAGTGAAAATATCGACAAATGTCGTAAAGCATCAAAAAAATACAAAAATAACCATTTTTCAATTTTTTTAACATCTAAAGCAACAACAACATCAAATAAACACATTGCTACATAAATATGAAAATACAACTAATATATAAGATGCATAAGATGTCAAATGGTGGATCATGATCACATATCGACTATAAAGTTATAAACTGAAAATATTGAAATATGTTCTTGATGGAATGATAGAAAATCACATCAAATGATCAAAATAAATGTCTCTCAAGAAATTAATCATCATGACTCATGAGGCATCTAGATACTACATACTACAATGATAAATAGTAGGAATCATCAATCCCCTCTACCCCTTTTATAGGCAAGGGGCACCACTCTTCCTCTGGAAGCAGTAGGGGGTTCTGTAGGTGCTTTGGATGAGTTAGGCATCAAATTGGAAGCTCCAACTACTTAAGCTATGGTGGAAGGTCCATCTACTCTACAATTTTGAAGAAATTTACCATGTTTAATGAGTGAAGGGTACAATATTTATTAAGGTCATGATAAAAGATTTCAATAGTCAATGCCACCAACATCAAGGTACAAGGATGGGTTGATGTGCTTGATAAAATCCAGTGGAATTGTTGAAATCTTGAAATCCTGAAAACTATTAAGTCTCTTGAATTCTAAATGGGATCTAAAATTCTACTTTTTGCATATGAAGTTCGATGAGGTTGGAACCACTCTCAAACATCCTGAAACAATTAATGGCAATGTTAAAAATTTAAGTAGAAGGATAGAAAATGAAAGTAAAGGAGAATGTGACTTTTACTTTAAGAATTTAATACTATCATTTATTACTTTAAGAATTTAATATATTTAATTTTAACAACACTGCCAAAAACTTAACACATGAATTTATTTTTCAAAATTCATGCAAATTTTTTTAGCAGGGCAATATTTTCCAAAATCTCCCAATATATCGCGATATATTCAAAATGTCGAAAATATCGCGATTTTTTAGTGGCGATATATCGCCAAGGGGAATGACTTGCGATATATCGCGATATCGCCGATATATGTAACTATGCTTTGTATGAGTATCATCACCATGATCACTATCAGTATCATGATCATCCTCTAGCCAATCAGGGGCTACCTCCATAATAGGCTCCTCAACTCTGTCCTCCATGCCGCAGTGGTGTCAATCTCATCCAATGAAATGGTTGTCGCGTCAACTTTTCTCTCATACTACTTCACCCACAACCTCAGATTGTAGTGGACGTAGACCAAATCATTAAGGCTTTGCATATCCAACCTGTAGGAGGATCATAAATATTATAATTAAATATTAAATTCGAAATTTATAAATTATAATACATAAATTAGAAGGTAAAGTGGCATAAACCTATAAATTAGAATTTAATAATTTATATTATATAACAAATTTGAAATTCTCTAACCTATTGCGCTTTTTGGAGTGTTATTTTTCAAATACACTCCAGTTATGCTTGAAGGTAGAAGAACTACATGTCTGGATGAACACCCGAATGGAAAGCCTCTGTAGAATAGGTATGCAACCACCATAGTTCTCCCACCAGGTATCTACAATGAATTAAAGAAACATGAGAAACAACAATAAAATTTAAAACAAAGAATTAGAAAGAGAAAATGAAATATGAAAAATGAAATTTTAAACTTGAAACTTGAAACTAGGTGAAGCTTACTTGGCATCAGGTTGGTCCTGTCTAGTGTTGAAAACCTCGGCGATTTCTCGTAAGAAGTCGAAAAAGTCGCGACTTTTACTCCAAGCCGATTTTTCGGCGAGTAAAAGTCGCACTTTTTACAAAAAGCGTGGAGGCACGACTTTCATTTAAAAATCAAAAAAGCGCCCAGGCCTTCAATCCACGATTTTAAAGAGGAGAAATTGTTGTTTTTTGTCATTTTGCAAATAGATTTGTTGGAAGAGGAGAAGGGCTTGAGGGGCCCAATCCTTCAAGCAAAAAAGAAGGACATCGGTGCTAGTTTGATAGAGTTCAGGCAGTCATGGGAGAGCACTGGATGCACAGTCATGTCAGATGGGTGGACAGATGGTAAGGGTAGAACCCTTATCAACTTCTTGGTACATTGTCCTAGAGGTACCATGTTTGTATAATCAGTTGATGCATCGACACATGTAAAAGATGCAACACTTTTTATGCGGATGGGTTCATCCAAGATATTGGGGTGCACAATGTTGTGCAAGTTATTACAAATAATGCAGCTAATTATGTGGCTGTTGGTAGGATGCTTATGGATAGGTACCCCTTGTTAATACCGAACTTGTAGTTGCCTCTATGAGGTGGATCTAGGATGGACGGTAGAGGGATGGGCAACTAAAGAGGTGGAACCAAGATAGGCTCGACTCTTAAATGGATGGTTGTCACGCCAATCGAGGCAATCTTCACTTGATGTTATCTTAGCCCAAGACAACAATGGGGGAGACCCAGATCTCCTCCCGACAGGAGAGATCAGACCTAAACACCAGATCAAATCAAATGGAGTTGAAGTACGTAAGGTGTAGGGTGGAGGGAACCCTAGATCTATGGATGACGTCACTAAGTGAACTAGGGCTTGGATCAGCGTTTATGAGATGTGAGATTTGATCCAAGTTCAAGACACAAGTGACCTATAAGCCCAATACTAGATCCGGGATCAAGGTACTAGCAAAAGATGAAGATGTCCACTGCCTTGGGAAACGTGACCAATGTAGGGAGGGTAAAAACATGATTGGGGCTATCTAGTACCCAGGGATAGACTCGAAAGAGGGTATGACAATGTCAAAGCACCCGAGCCACAAGAAAAAGGTCAAAACGCAGGTGAAAGAGGCAAAAAGAAGGGTACCGCTAGGGTTTGGAGATCAGTGCCTTGGGATTTGGGCCCAATGGAGTCACTTTTAGCCCAACATTGAAGAAGACCCACTTAGGGTTTGACGCGATCTACAAAACCCAGAAATGGCTTTCCCTAAGGTCAAGTGGTTTGATCTATAAGATTTTTTGTTTTTTAATATTTAGGGTTTTAAGATGAAAATGGAGATGCCAATGGATTTAGATCTAGAAAAGAAATACTAACCTGTAGATCTTACCTGAAAAACCTTGTAGATGCCTTGATAGTGATGATGTATGCTGTCCCGATCAATCTGAGAAGATTTGAGGGAGTTTCTATGTCCAAAGTTTTGCCCAAAGAAGCCACTGCGCCCTCTCTCCTGCACAACAAACGTCAACCATATCAGATTTGCTGCGTCATGAGAAAATAACAAATGCTACAGAAAAATAGCAAGATGAAATCATAGATCGCATTGATACTAATGAAAACTCCCTGATACAAAACGCATCCAAACCAAGCGAGTTGAGGAACCCCTGCAAAAACGCCCAAGTTGAAGTCGCCCTCTTGTAGACAAGACAATGTTTCCTGAAAAATATATATATCTCACAACAAATACCCAACTGCTAGGACGCAATAGATTTCCCAATCACCATATAAGAACACCAGATGCAAAGGAGATCCAAAAAATTTCCACAAGAATAGTTTTCTATTATCCAGATCCAAAAGCCAAAGACCTCTTACAAATGAGAAGCTCTCTCCTTTAAATAGGAATGAGAGAACCAAAATCATAACCACTTTTCAAATGGGTAGCTAAGATTTAAAGATTGCAATGTTCTAATCAACGGTTGAGATGAACTCAACATAGAGTACCTGGATCGATACACATTAGAGGAAATTTGGGGTCTAAAATGGGCCTTATAAGAAAACGTGCCAAAATAAGTTTTTGTGAGTTGGAATTCAAGAACCAATAGAATTTCAATAAAATAAGTCAACCATAATGGTTGAATTTACATATTTGTCATTAAAAAAAACTACTTTTTTATTTGTATTTTCGACATATCTCATTGTGTTTTTACTCAAATTTCGATCGGGAGAGCTCGTTGGATGCGAAATTTGATTCCGCATCCAACGAGTACCCACACT
>LPNX010724065.1:948984-968525 GCA_001517045.1 Pseudotsuga menziesii
CGCACAATAAAAATAATATAATTTTTTAACTGCAAAATAGTGCCTTTCTGAAGAAATTGTGAGCCTCCAAAAGCTCCAAAAAAATAATAAAATATGCCCGAAAAATGGATGTGGGCCCATCCAAGTGCTACAACTGCTGGAGGAGTGGAAGACATCACACTCATCATCAGAACTAACCCCATTCCATTTTCCTACCTCAGTAACCCAAATCAAATTCTTCAGTAGCCATTTTCATTATTTTTTATCTGCCTCGAGAAACGTGATATGCCAAAAACTGCCTCCTAGGGTCCTTGCGTTATCCAACTGAGCCCACCAAGCTCTCTAGGAGGGGGATAATATGGTATAAACAAGTGGTTGGACCACCCCCTCCTCATACAGCGCCCTAGGAGATCTAAGAAAATCATCTCCCTGCTCAGACAAGACATCCATCATGGTAAAATTGCACCGAAATGGTACACTGAGACAAATCATCCCTGCAACTGCCCGAAACTGAAAACAAGTAGTGTCATTGGACTCGAGGAGTCCAAATCCATCTAAGGTGCATATTCATATACCCTACAGATCTCTGCATGATCCAGAATAATATCCATTATGCCAGTCAGATAAAAATAATGATCTGTAAATGGTCAATAATATAACTTAGAATAACATCCATCCGCTGCAAGTGTTCAAAGGCTAAAACATGCTCTACAAATCATTCAAGTAACAATTATAACAAGTAGCAATCACTTTAGTGGCGGTCTATCAACCAAATATATAGGGTTTCATTTATTAATTATAACTCAGACCAGACTTTCAAAACCATACTCACTTCATAGTTGTAATCAATTTGCTAGTGAAGGGTGAGGGCTAAAATTTAAAGGTTAGGCCAAAGGGTGACTACCCACTCAACACTGTGACACTTTGAATATGGAAATGGGATACTCACTCTAGCATATGCAAGACAAACAATAACACAGGGGATGGCAGTGTCTCACAAATGGATAAGCTACTTTCAGAGGTGCTTATTCACCTTGACAAATGCTCACAATCCAAATCAATACAAGGCCAACAATCCTTAGATATAACTTTAGGAACCATTGCATTTTGGGCCTTTGATTTTCCATAGCCTTGGTCCATGCATTTATTACACTGATTTTTATTATTTTAGGCTTCATGCATTTATGTATGTTTAAAAACACTACTTTTCATGAATGTTTTAAGATATTCATTTCATTATACTTCAAAGCCAATTTCATTAGGCTTGCCTTGCATTCATGTATGTTTAAAAACACTATTTTTCATGAATGGGATTTTTCATAAGACATTCATTTCATTTCCAAGCACATTATACTGATGGCAGCGCTACTTGTTCAAGTTTAGCCAACACAACCAAGGCAACTCAGAGTCGAGACACAAATAAACAAAAAGCTTGTCCAACAAAGAGGCTCTAGTGGGGAAAGGTCCTCCATGCCACAAGTCAAGTAGTAGGTCGGGTTGGAAACATAACTGGAAGGTAATGGATGGGCGGAGACAGTGAATAATGAAACCAACAATAGCAAGCCAAAGTATGGTGGGAATGACTACCTCTATTCTCCCTAAGGAGGGTAAAACCAATGAGTATAAATCAAGAACTTCCGGGTCTGAGTAGGGACATACATACATAATATCAATACATCCAAGTCCACATATCTATATGACCACTAGATCATGACACTAAATGTTAATACATGTCACAAAAATGATTATAAGAGCAATGATAACCATAACACAAGATAATACAAGCCGAGTCATAAACATGTAAATAATCCATCTGAACCAACATCTGTCCAATGAGAAAACACTGATACAACTTTGGGCACTACTAACTGCTCTGCAAATGGCTAAATGACTACATCAGTCCTCAAATCCGAGTGTCTTGAGACTCAGTCATGGCATGGGAGAGTACTATAGTCCATCAATCAAATAATGATCCATCACAGATGCTCATCTCAGCATCTCATATGTAGGGGAACTGGCTGAAAAGTGTACTGGAATCTGAAAAATAGAATATGGTAGCCCGGCTACTATATATGTGATAACACCCCTGTTTGTTTTGGACTCCATGCGCAACTCATTGCATTGATTTGATGTTGGAGGATATGGGTAAAATTCTCTTTATCAAGGTGGTGATTGATCAAGCTAGGACTATCCCCAAGTTCATTTACAACCATGCTTTTGTTCATAGTCTCATGAGGCACACCAAAAACAAGGAGTTGAAGCGTCCTGCAATCACGCGTTTTTCCACCACATTTATTACTTTTCAATCTTTGCTTCAAGGTCACTTTGAGTTGAAGCAAATGTTTGTTTGTGATGAGTGGCATGATTGTGCTTATAGCAAGAGAGAGGATGGGAAAACCATTTCCAAGTTGGTGTACACTTACTCCTTCTGGGAAGGAGTGGAGGAAGTGTGCTCGGTGAGTGAACCTTTAGTAAGGGTTCTGATAAGCCTGCAATGGGCTATTTATATGAGGCCATGGATAGGGCCAAAGAGGCCATTCGAAATTTCTATGTGGGAAGGGTACCCCAGGGCATAACAGGCACATCTTATGGGAATTGATTGATAGTCGATGGACTGGGATGCTTCATCGACTCATTCATGCAGCAGGACTCTTCCTCAACCCTGCATTTGCCTACAAATGCAATTTTGATTTTGATGGTGAGGTTTTGGAGGGGCTTCACTTGTATTCAGAGGATGATACCTGATAATGAGACTCGCAATTCAGTCAATCGCGACATAGAGGTGTATCAGGATGGTACTGAAGTATTTAGCTTTGGTGATGCTATTCATGATAGGACCAATTTCATGCCAGGTAAGTTATTAGAGCGTTTTAAGTTTTCACCTTTATTTGAAAGATGATTTATGATTTATTTGTATTTATTTCCTATTTTAGTTTTCCAAAGTTGAATGTAATGAAATGTAATTTAGTTATCTTTCTTTCTTGTTTGGTGTAGCCACTTGGTGGCGAACCTATGGTGTGAGGACACCAAATTTACGGAAATTTGCCATCAGAATCCTTAGCCAAACCTGTACATCTTCGAGATGTGAGTGGAATTGGAGTGTATTTGAAAAAATAGATGCAAAGAGACGCAGAAGGTTAGAAACTTAGAACTTAGAATTTCAACAAAGCAATTGCATTTAAATGTTTAATGCAATTTATGAATCTATGATCCTCTAAGATATTATAATTTATTAATTTTTTACCCTCTAGACTCATAATTTTTTTGTATTTCCCTCCTGCAGGTTGGAGTTCACACGTCTTAATGACTGGGTGTATGTCCATTACAATCTTCGCTTGTGGATGATATAGATACAGAAAGAACCAGATGCAAATACCATCTCCTTGGACAATATTGATATATTGTCTAAGTGGAGGGTGGAGATTGAGACTCCTATCATGGAGGAGTCACCTGCATGGCTAGATAAGGGGCAAGAGGAAGAGGAGGTGGTTGGAGACACCATCGAGGGTGATGTGCTAGCATCGCCACCACCTTCTGCACCGATTGATACATCTAGTCCTCCATCCATCACTCAGCGTCCAGTATTAGATGCAGGGCCAGGGCCTTCTGCTGCTACTTCTAGTGCTAGGGGCAGGCCTAACAAACGACCCATGGTATTTTCCTGTAAAAGGGGAAGAGGGCATTGGTACTAGATAGCTAGATGCTAGTTTTCCTCAGATACATTTATATATGTGATGTCATTTTGTATTGTTTAAACTTTATACACTTTTGAGTCCTTGATCGGACAACTATGATGTTTCAGTATCGACTTTGATGTATCGTTTTATATTTGGCATGACTAAATGATGATGATATTTATCAGTGCTTTCTTCATATTTATGTTCCAATATGTTTTTCTGATGTTATTGTTGCGCTATATGTTTAAAATTCTAAAAAAAATGAATGTATTTTCTATTTTTTAATGTTTGCCGACTTTTGCCGATGTTGCCGAGAAGTTGTATTCGAGACCCTTGCCGACTTTTTTCCGAGGCCGACTTTTTCAACATTGGTACTGTCGTTTATTGCTATATCAAACCCAAATCATCATGTGGCTCTCTTATACATTTCCAACTCTTGGAAAAGTTGTGTACACTCAGTTGCACCAAGTACCATCCTCTTGACAGACTCGTAGAATCCAAACATAACGTCTCCATCAAATCTAAAACCATAGGAGTGACCAAATGCAGGGTTGAGATATAGCCCTACAGCATGAATGGGGCAATGGAGTGTGTGGTTCCATCGCGCATCAATCACCCCCCATATCATTTGTTGTCTTTCCTGCCCCTGATCTCCCTTGTCCTCATAATAAGCACAGATGGATTTTTTGGCCCTATCCATGGCCTCACATAGGTAGCCCATTACGAGCTTCTCTCCATCAACCAAGCGGAGAACCCTAACCAAAGGTTTGGTGATGGTGCACACCTCCTTCACCGCACGCCAAAACCTCTCATCATATGCAACTAACCTGAATGTGGCTTGCCCCTCTAGTCTAGTGCTAAATGATAAAGCACACCACTCAAGTGAAAAGAACATCGCCTGCAAGTACCACATAGAACTCAAGAGAGACTGAAGAGATGGCAAAGCGTGTGATGGCAAGATGCACCAACATTTTGTCACATGTGAACCTTCTCATCAAGTTGAGCACCATTGCATGGTTGTATATGAATTTTGTGATGCTCCACGCTGAATCAATACTATCCTTGATCCAATCAATCTTGCCTAAATCCTCTAATATCAAATCAAGGAAATGGGTAGTGTTACACTGCATCTGTACCCAACGCACATTCAAATGTGCCCCAGGGATAGAGAGCCATTTTTTCGATCAGGAGGAGTGTTATTGAGCAATGGTGGTCATGGTTGGGCCCTTTGGTCCTTCCTTTAGGAGTACTGTGTCTTAGTGGCACTGTTGACTGCCCTTTGTTGGGGCTTCTAACCCCAGGGTTGGTGTTCGGGGCTCCTAACCCCAGGGTTGGTGTTCGGGGCTCCTAAGAGTTGATCACTAGGTCACATGACCCCATACCTTGTTTGCTTGCTCTTGTGTCCTTTGCTACAGCTGCAAGGCAGTTGTCTCCCTTCACAGCCACATAGGACACCCTCCTGGCCCTTATGCACATTGGCGCCCTCTCTCCCCGGTCTCTTTCCTCAGAGGAAGTTATTTTCCACGCCAAGCCTTCTTGCTGGTTTGAGGAGGGCGTTGTGGGATTTTATAGCATTCTTGGGGTTAGATGGGGTATAATGCCCTCCCTCTAGCTCACTTAGCCTCTCGTTCGAAGTGATTCACTACTTTTAGCAGTTTTTGGCACCTAGGGGGAAAATACCCCAGGTAGCCTACCTTGAGCCTACATTAGGCTATTTTTTATTATTATTTTGTTTTAATTTTAAGTTGACATTTTAAAGGCATGTCAACCTGGATATTTTTGTAAAAAGTGAGTGTGAGATCATATAAATACATATCCTCACTTCATTTTTAAAACAGAACTTATGGGATAAAACATTATGCACTTATTTTACCCTACCTAGGGCTCTTTGGAGTGATGCACCCCTCTTGAGGAAGGCACTTTTCTGGGTTTTTATGCTGAATTCTTGAAGTTTATTGGATTTGGCTATTTCTGTAAAGGTGATGCTATGATTTGTTGGTGAAACACATGCACAAGGAGGTATCCATGTCTCATCTTGATTTCTCTTTGTTAAAAGTTGATGAATGACGTATGTTTCCAAATGGAATGGTAGCGATTAGGTTGCATTTTGTCTTGGCTACGTCTTCGTCAACCTTTAGTCACCTAGGGTGTAGAAGAACGTCCTTCTAGGAGTCCTTCCAGGATTAAGAACCTTAGGACTTTAGGGTTAGTTAAAAACCTAGTTTAATCTTCTCTAGAGATAGGTTAGTCACTCCTAGATGCCCTAGGTTAGGTTAGGGTTTTGCTATGGTTTGTTCTCTTTGTCTTCTCCTCTTTCTTCTTCAATACCTAGTCTAGGGTTAGTTCTAGGTTAGTTTAGTGTTAGTTTTAGGGTTATTTTAAGATCAGGTTAGGGTTGTTAAAACCCTAGGTTAGTTCCCAAACCCTAACGACCTTCTTTTTCTCCATTTTCAACCCTCGCTTCTGTTGGACACAATGGTCACACTAAGAGGGGGGGTGAATCAGTGTGATGGCAATTAAAACCCTTTTCAACTTCTATCAATTTATCAGAGTTCATCAATGTATCATATTACTAAGTACACTATCATTTCATACGGATTAACCAACCAACAGTGAATCATAAGCATATCATCAACTAGATCAGTGAATCATAAGCAAGTAATACAACACAAGAGAACACAGGACTTGTATGGTAAACTTGTTTTATATTATGATGGAAGACTTCAATCTTCGCGATTACATCAGCACCAACTAATAAGAAGAGCACCAACTCCTAATCCAAGACCCAGCTTGGTTTTCTCAGGTCCAACTTAGAATGGTTGAGGAATCCAACCCTTAGGTGCAAGACTCAGCTTGCCAAAAAATCAACTTGTCTTTGCTTTCACCATTAATCTGTTGTCATAGTCAAGTCAATCATGTCACTGCTTGCCAAGTCACTGTCTGCGATTAATCACTGCCATGTCAAACCTGTCACTGTACTGCTGAGTGCCATGTAAAGTCAACTGTTGTTCATGCCAATCATCAATAGATCTTCTCATATATTGCTTATGAGCTCTTGCCAATTTGTTCAACTGCTTGGTCAATTTACTATCATGCTCGTTACTGTGCTATCATGCTCATTAAATTACAGTTGTCACAAGTCACTTCAACACTGTCAAGACACTCTGGCAACTTCAGGACCACTCGTTCACATCACTGTGGCTTCTTCAAAAATGATTTGTCTGTTGCCCTTATCAATTCAACTGTTTATTGCTTGTCACTGTCAACAATCTATCATTTGTCAAATCAATCTGCTCTATGTCACTGCTAATGTCGTTAGAAGTCAAAAGGCTTTGCTCACACTCAAGACTTTGCTCATGTTGTCGAGGGTCTGTTTATGTTAAGTCCTTCTCATACGCCCCTCATCAGACATCAATCAAGGATCTGCTGTATCAAAGGGTTTGCTCATTTGACAACCATCATAGATCTGTTCATGAAAGAGGAAATTTGCTCAAGACTCATGTTGAGTCATCAACAATTGCTCATTCACAAAAACTACAAGAATATCCTCATAAAGATTATGCCAAGACTTCTAAGATGCAAGACTTCTGCACATGCACTCCTTGTCCACACACACATCAAATCACAGTTGACATTAAGAGATGACTGCTACAACACCAGTGCTCTCTGACAACCTGAATTTCAGAGCTAAATTGACCACCACCGAAATTTTTGAGATGACAGTCATACAAATGAACTTGACTGCGGCTTCCTCAGTTTTGTCTTCACTTCTGATGTTCTGTTTCTGCACGAATTTGAGAGCAAAGAACTTCAAACTTCTGCTGCTATTTTGGATGCAAAGAGATCAAATAAACTGTTGTTTCTTACCAAATATTTCCTCAGTAAGGATCGAAAATCAGACTTGTGTATTCCACCAAAAAATTGCTTGGACTGTCTTAACCTTTTGCGGTTGTCTCAGTGCACACACCCGAATTCAGAGAAGATATAACACTTTTTTTCAGTGTTCCACCAAGTATCCGGGACGGGGGGGCGTGGGAGTGGGGAAACGCACATTGGGGACGTGTAGAGGCACCCCCAAATTTTGGGGTATTTTAGGGAGCGGGGGGGGCGGGGGGGCGTCAGGGGCTTTAAATTTTAACATAGGGGGGGCATCTCTAAAATTATTAATTAATAAAAATAAATACATGCTAAATTGAAATTCATCATTGTGCAATGTAAACATGATATTCAGTTCACACTAGGAACATACTAGCAGTCTAGCACTGATCATGCAATTCTGTAAATGAAAATGACTTCAATCTAACCAATGGCAATCAGATCTCAAATATAATGTAATTCTGACCTTATACAGAGTTCGTAGGAGGCTAAAGATGGCTGTAACAGCTGTAGATCACACTCAAGATGGTATAGAGAGTTGGTTGTAGGAACACTGTCTGATATAAATGCCAAATAGGGTGAAATAAGTCTCCAATAAGCAGATTACAAGTTCTTTTACATCCTCTCTCCCTTCATGAACTTTGTTTGGGAGATTCTTCTTGTCTTATCTGTCAACGTATATAGGCACTCTTTTGTTTAGTTTGTCTTGATGGTTGAACATATCATCATTCACAAACATGTAATCCTTTGTGCCATAATGGTGCATTATTGAAATTTCCTAACCCTAGGTGATTGTTGTTCAAATGTTCTCAAATTAAACAAATCAAATTTTGAATTATTTAAACACAGAAAATTAATTTCCGAATGTAGCAAGAATCACACAATAGCTAGAATAGTAAACAGTGGAAACATAAATGAAATACACAATGCACACATACACATATGATCTCTCCTTCTAATCAACTTCTCATTCCTTGATCAAAGCTTACAAGGCAACCCCTACTGTCTGCTAAACCAGCAGCTGTACACTCAACAGAATTACCTCCAAACAGAAGCGCATTACCTATGTAAGAGAGACAATGTACAACAGTATGGCCTATGTATGACTTGCTCTATTCCTGCCTTTTTTGGACAGCAAATAACTCCCCTCTCCACAACACAGAAACACACCCTGGCAACAAACAAAGACTGTGTAATATTACTCCTTTGATGAGCACAGCCCCAAGCATGGAAAAATGAATGGCGTTGACCTTTAAATAATAAATAACTTCCATGCATGAGATCGTGATCTCTCACAAGAGCTGTAAGCTACAGACGTTGAATAGATAGATCGCAGCCCACTTCTTGTGTATATGACAGCCATAATAAAATTAAAATAATGACAGCCATATTTATTATAAACTATTAAACTCAGGCTTACTCAATAGTCCAACTCCTCACGCCACAGCTCCAGTTCGTCCACGACTCTGGCAGATGGTCACAGCCTGCTCACGGGCTCACGAGTCACAACTCCGTCAGATGGTATTGGTCACAGCCTGCTCACGAGCTCTCATGGTCTCACCACACTGGCCAGCACACAAACAGTCCACGGATTGTTGATGTTCACAGGTCGAGGAGAAGCTCAATGCGGCCGGTTCAGAACGAGGAGGTAAAATAAATAGGTAAATAAGTCTAGGTTAAAAACTTAAAAAGTTTTAGTTTTATTTTTAAATAATTTTTTTTTTTTTTTTGTGTTTTTGAATTTTTTATTAAAAAAAAATCAAATTTCGAGGGGGGGCGTGTGGGAGACCCCATGTAGAAGCCCCCCCATCATTAACCTGCGTTTTACCGTGTTTCGTCAAAAAGGGGGCGCCGAGAAACGTTTCACATGGAGCCCCCTAGCCCCCGGGGCGTGGGAAACGCAGGGGACGAGCCCCCGACCCTGGGAGGCGCGTCCCCGTGGAACACTGCTTTTTTTGCTTACATCATGAAATGAGGCGAATTGCCTTCTATTTATACACATTTTTTTCATAAATTTACGGAGCCGACCTGCCTTTAATTTAATTTTTAATTTAAAAAAAATTAGGGTATTTTATGGAGCCGACCTCTTAATATAATTTTCATACAATTAAATTTTATTTAATATTTTTATGTGGGGGGTGACTTATCCTTTGGAAGGGCATATAATAGTTTACATGTATTATTTTATATGTAGCTTGTATTGGCCCCAAAGGCCACGTCAGAACCACTTAGGATTTCCTTTAATTGCTTCAAGGAGCCACATCATTAGGGATGCTAGATTAGGGTCACACATTTACCCATTTTGCCATGTTTAAGGGCTACCATGTGGGCTTCTTCAACATATTTGACCAGTTCATTCTTCTTCAAGTGACAAGGACATTATGTAGCATGTAAAGGTTGCAAGACCACAGCTACATCATCAAGCATAACCACAAACACCACCAAATGTCAGCAAGGTGTGTCCACGACCTGCTTCAAGCATGCTTCTTTTACTTATGTCTTCAACATGGTAAATGACCACAATATGGCTCATTTACATTCTTCTTAAACTGTGGGGTTTCAAGCATGAGTGAGGGCTTCAGTCATTTTCAAATGATTAATTTATTATGGCAAGAATTCCTTCATTACTACGAACTCCAATGTACCAAGGGTATCATCATTTGGGCTTCAACAACCACATATGCCATGTCATACTCATCTTGCACCAAACTCGCCATGTCATTATTTGTATGGTTCAAGGTGTAAGGTTGCTTGTAAGACATCTCAACCATGTGTAGGGTTCCAAGACCCATTATTTGTATGGTTCAAGGTGTAAGGCTGCTTGTAAGGCATCTCAACAATGTGTAGGGTTCCAAGACCCAAGTTGTTGTTTTTGTCATTAAGTCTTTTCCCTAGTCATTCATGTCATCAACAATGTCCATCAAGCTTGAAGACCAACAAGCAGAGGCCTCAAAGACTTTGAAGGGCATCAAGGTCTTCATCAAGTGGCACCTATCCAATGTGTTGGCTTCATGTCCTCTTCAACAAATGACCATAGAATGGGTCATTTGTACCATTGTGTGCTAATGAATGGGATCCAAAGCCCAGGCTACCACATGTGTGGGTTTGTCCAATCACTCAACCATCAAGCTATCATCCAACTGGCCACTAGGTGTGGGTAAAGGGTGATCAAACCCATACCAAACCTGTGCAAGTGTCCATGATTAAATCCATGCCTGTTTATCAATCTTGTCCACTGTAGGGGATCTTGGTGGCATCAATGACAACCTGAGGGACTACTGCAAGTCCTATGTTGACATCAATGACAACTCAATCAACAGCTTACCCTTTCCCCTACCTCGCCTTCTCACTCTCTTCTCTTCTCAACCTCGCCCTAGACTCTCTCCTCCCTTTTCTCCCCTCAGCTGCCCTCCAAAACAGCCCTTACAGCCTACAGTCATCCTTCCCTAACCCTCGGGTCTGTTGCTAGGGCTACAACAACCCTCAGCCTCCCTCTCCTCTCCTCCCTCGGGTCTTCTGTCGTTAAGAATTTATGGTTATATCAGATCTTATAACATTTAGCATCATAATAGCATAACCTTAAGCCAAAAGATCATTGAAAGATAGGCAAGCAGAACCACACAAAAAGAACACAAAGATTTATGCTGGGAAACCCTCATGGGGAAGAAACCCAACAAAAACTTCCTCTGTATAAGATGTATAAAAGATAAAAGACAAAACCTAAAAACAGGTGCGCCTTCCTCCAGCAGATATGTCTCTCTCTCTCTCCATGCGCTATGCACAAGTGAGTGTCTGTGTCTCGAATGAGGAGCGCCTCCCTCTATTTATATTCTTTCATTCACTTGACATTTAACTCAACTATGTCGGCCCTAGTGTACTTGACTGGGTCGAATTCTCTAGGGAGACTCTAGTGCCCCACAACTGTGGGGACTTTGTCCCCTGACTTACAAAGGAGGGGACTTCCTCATGACTCTTAGTAGTTCTCCCGATAGGAACATCGAGGTACATTGAAATACAAATGATTCTACCAATAGGAACATCTGGGTACAATAAAATACACATGATTCTCCCGATAGGAACATCGGGGTAAATACACTTCGAAGTTACAATAATTCAACACTCCCCCTTAACGAGAAGGGTATTCTACAACAACAATAACAACAACAGTAGGAGAAGGAGAGAGAGCATATTCAACATCATCAGGGTGATACATCTATACGTCATAGGACGTTTTTCAACATTCATCAGTAGCTTGAAACAACTACTCTTTAATGTCTTCATCTTCTGCATCATATGATCACTTGATCCTTTTGCAGCAACGCTTCGATCTTTCGATCCTTCATGGAAGCACTTCGATCTTCTGATCCTTTGCAATGGTACTTCAATCTTCTCTATCCTTTGCAGAAGCACTTTGATCTTCTCGATCCTTTGCAGCAGCACTTCAAGTTCAATCTTTTCGATCGACAACATCAACATTTTAGTATTTTCAATTAGCAACATCATCATCAACAATACTTTGAGCAACATCATCAGCAATACTTTGATCTTTCGATCATCATCATCATCAGCAGCAATACTTTGATCTTTTGATCATCATCATCAGCAGCAGCAATACTTTGAGCAACATCATTAGCAATGCTTTGATCTTTTGATCAACAACATCATCATCGTCATCATACTCTGATACAACCTGCAATCCACAACCTACAATCCACAATACGAAGACAAAAGTCTATGGATCACTTTTAGGACTTACGTCCAAGGATGATACAACCCTACCACATTCTCGACGACCGAAGTCACCGGATACAATTATGGGATAATCACTCCCTATCACCTTAGGACTAAGTCCAAGGATGATGCAATCCTACTACGTTCTCGAGTACCGAAGTCACCAGATCCATTCTAAACAAAAGTTCAAGGATGATACAATCCTACCACGTTCTCGAGTACCGAAGTCACAAGATCCATTCTGAACAAAAGTTCAAGGATCCTGGATGATACAATCCTACCACGTTCTCAAGTACAGAAGTCACCAGATCCATTTTGAACGAAAGTTCAAGGATAATACAATCCTACCACGTTCTCAAGTACCGAAGTCACCGGATCCATTCTGAACAAAAGTTCAAGGATGATACAATCCTACCACATTCTCGAGGACTGAAGTCACCAGATCCATTCTGAATAAAAGTTCAAGGATGATACAATCCCGCTTCATTCTCGAAGACCGAAGTCACCGGATCACTTTAGGACAAGTGTTCAGGGATGATACAATCCCACTTCAACATCACTGCTCCCCATTTCGAGGAAGGTCTTTCCGAACAACACCAAGCTTGTTTCGAAAGTATTCGAACTTTACCCGGGACAGAGGCTTTGTCAACACATCAGCAACTTGTTCATCAGTACTCACATACTGGAGCTTTATGGCTCCCTTCTGCATCATATCTCGAATGTAGAAATACCAGATTTCTATGTGCTTTGACCTATCGTGGAACACTGGGTTCTCCGTCATCTTTATACAACTTTGGTTATCACATAAACTCACGGTAGTATCCAACTCCAGGTTGAATAAACATGACATCAGCTTCCGAAGCCATATGGCTTCACAACTAGAAGAGCAAGCTGCTATATATTCTGCTTCAACCGTGCTAAGAGCAACACTGGATTGTTTCCTGCTAAACCATGAAATCATAGTAGACCCCAAACAATAACATCCACCTGATGTGCTTTTCCTGTCTAAGACACTTCCAGCCCAATCTGAATCCTTATATCCATATAATCTGTAATCATGATCTCTACCATAGTAATGTCCCAAGTCTGTCGTACCTTTTAGGTACCTCATCACATGATTTGCAACTACCAGGTGAACACATCTAGGGTTACCTAGATACTGACTCAAGGTGTTCACAACAAAGCATATATCTGACCTTGTGTTTGTCAAATACATCAACGACTCGAACAATCTATCTATATTGAGTCATATACACTAACTCTGATGTCTCATCAAACAACAGCTTCATGTTGGTATCCATGGGTGTGCCATGGCTTTACAATCCAACATATCAAATCTTCTTTAAGATTTCCACAGCATACTTTCCTTGGTTCGGAAAGATTCCTTCTGAACTCTTCCACACTTCCAGCCTGAGCACCAATCCAATATTTTTTCATCTCGAATTCTTTTGCTAGCTTCGTCTTGCAATATGTGATATGTTTCTCATTCCCTGTCAGAAATAGGTCATCCATATATAGTAATAGTATGGCAAGTTCATCTTCTATAACCTTGAAGTAAAGGTTAGGGTCGGCTTTACTCTTGGTAAAGTCCAAGCTCGTCAGGAAACTATCTATCCTTCCATACCAAGCTCTAGGAGCTTGCTTCAGGCCGTACAAGGCCTTCTTCAACTTGCATATGTGAGTCAATTTGTTTTTCGACTTCAAATCCCTGTGGTTGTTCGATGTAAACCTCTTCCTCAATCATACCATTTAGGAAGGTTGTCTTTACATCCATCTGGTGTAGATCCCAGTTCATCATGGAAGCAAGTGCCATGATAGTTCTGATGGAAGTGTACCTTGCTTCCTGGAGCAAGTGTCTCTTCATAATCAATTCCCTCTCTCTGAGAGAATTCTCTAGCCACAAATCTTGCCTTACTTCCATCAGCAACATATTTTATCTTGCAAATCCATTTGGAAGATACCACACTCTTGATTTCTGGTTTGAGTACTATATCCCAAACATCATTATGGTATTCTTCCATCATTGCATCTACCATGAGTTCATTCTGTCAAGTCGTTGACATATCCTAGTCTTCTGCATTCAACCTTAAAGGTTGGAACCCACTTTACTCTTGCTAAAGTCTCGATCCATAAGGAAGCTATCCATCATGTCGTACCATGTCGAACTCAGAGATCTTCTGTAGTCACTCCCCATGAAGCGGAACATCATCTTCCCTTTGCATTCTGTACTGGAGTGACATGTAGCATTCTCTGCTACTATGTATCCAACTCAGGTTACTAGATACCAAGATCCCTTTATCTTGAACTTTATCGAAAAGTTCCTCTTGCACCCATCTGTGAGCTTGTTGTCTTCTATAGGTTTCCATCTTCAACCTTGTAGCAAAGGTTAAAATATACATCACTCTAGGTGATCTATTAAGCTCCTGAATGTGCTTTTTTATGGGTGCCTTCTGAGCTTGTACAAAGCATACTCTGTACAGGTGGTTCTCTGCTCGATATATACTTCTACTAAAGAAGTGTGTCTGGTCAATAGAGTATGTCATGGCATAGTCTATTCTTTCTGAGACAAACCACGAGCCTTTCTTTGTATACTTGTTCTTGTAGATCCATATGGAAGACACTACAAACTTCCCTTCAGGTCTTGGAACCATATCGTAGACATCATTCCCCATGATCAATTGTTACTCTTTGATCCTAGCTTCTTCCATAGCCGAAAAAGTAAGCATCAATGATGTCACCCAACTGTGTTACACAAATAGAGTGTGTCTGAGGCCTCTTACTTTGGTTTGGAAGTCTCTCCATACTTTTCTTCATCTTGAGTTATCTCTCGTACCCAAGGTGGGCTTCATCCTTCGAGGTGGATCTACCGCTCTCTGAAGCTCTTTCTTCTGTCTAAGTGTCTCTGACCTTGGGAGCTTCAGATTCATGTTTATTGGAGTGAATCTTGAATTGTCATCGCTTGTTCTTCGGAACAAGTCTCATCTTCCTTTCCTTGTAGGTAGTTGTACAGGACCTTTCCTACAATTCAAACGCACCAATTGCATGGTTAGAACCATTTCATAGAACATATGCATAATGACAAATTCTTATGCATCATGAAACTGTTTAGCCAATACAACATTCATCCATATCTCACGGAAACTTTCTAGATGCCTTCCATCTCTACCATGACATCATTGATATTGTGCACTAACCCAATATGTTAGCAAAGAGGTTTCATTCTAGATAAGTAGCAATGGAGAGTTGTATAGTACCATGGGCTACTTACCCATCACATGCATATTAGTAGTATACTGTCATTAATGCAAACATTCTATTATGCGTAATACACAGCATATACAGAAAAGACAATTCAAATACTTAACTTTGTTTGTTCGTCGTCATCTCCTTCTGGATCAGCAGCTTCTTCTTTGACCAATGAGATTGCTTCAATCTCATGTCGGCTTGAAAGCTTTTCTGGAATGTTGCTTCTAGTAGACTTAGGGTTTGACAGAGAAACCCTAATTTTTCAACTGAGGTATCTTTCAGATCTGATTGGATAGAAAGATGCACCTCCTCAAGGCAAGCTGAGCAGTATACTTATTTTTCCAAAACTGTGATCAGAACTGCAAAATATCTGATGCCCTAGTTTTCTTCAGTTTCTTCTGCAGAATCCCTGATATTGTTTCTGCGGTATCTCCAAGAGTACTGCTCCTCTGTGTCTAAAACTTCGCACTAGGATATCCTCGCATGTCCTCTTTCCAACACCGTAGGTTAGAGCAAAATTGGTTTCACCAATTGAGACTTATGCGCGTTTTCCCAAGGTGACTTATTTCAGGACTGTTCAGAAGAGCAAACTTGTACAGACTGTCACGTGTCACTGTTTCATCTTCTAGGTCAGAAATTTTTACCACAGAAATTACAGTCCATGCCCTTTCTGGAACATCTTGCGAAATTTCATTTGGACCTTTGTAACCCAAGATATAGCAATTCTCCCTAGGTCACCTGTTTAAGGCTGAATCTCGAGAAAGGCAAGAACCCTAACTTGGAGTTATCATATCTCCTAGAATATAGCGAATCTGAGGCTGAAACTTTTACACAGAGTACATCAGGAATTTATCTTCGGCCTGTAAAAGTTTAGGCTCCTAAGCCTTCTCCAATATCGAGATATAGCGAATCTACCAAAACTACTAGTTTTAGTATTTTAGGGTTTTCAAGCATGAAACCCTAATCTTCAATAGCTGTAGCACTGTTTCGGTTGCACAATGACTTCTTTCAGGGTGGCTTTGGTACCATGTTAAGTTTTTATGGTTATATCAGATCTTATAACATTTAGCATCATAATAGCATAACCATAAGCCAAAAGATCACTGAAAGATAGACAAGCACAACCACACAAAAAGAACACAAAGATTTATCCGGGGAAACCCTCATGGGGAAGAAACCCAGCAAAAACTTCCTCTATATAAGATGTATAAAAGACAAAAGACAAGACCCAAAAACAGGTGCGCCTTCCTCCAGCAGATATGTCTCTCTCTCTCTCCATGCGCTATGCACAAGTGAGTGTCTGTGTCTCAAATGAGGAGCACCTCCCTCTATTTATATTCTTTCGTTCACTTGACATTTAACTCAACTATGTCGGCCCCAGTGTACTTGACTGGGTCGAATTCTCTAGGGAGACTCTAGTGCCCCACCATTGTGGTGACTTTGGCCTTGACTTACAAAGGAGGGGAATTCCTCATGACTCTTAGTAGTTCTCTCGATAGAAAGATCGGGGTACATTGAAATACAAATGATTCTACCGATAGGAACATCGAGGTACAATAAAATAGACATGATTCTCCCTATAGGAACATCGGGGTAAATACACTTCGAAGTTACAATAATTCAACATCTGCTAGAGCTACAACAACCCTCGGCCTCCCTCTCCTCTCCTTCCTCCACCTATCTCCTTCCCTTTCCAATCCTTTCTCCTTCTCAGTTGAACCTTAATCAACCTCGGCCTGCTCTTTTTTCCCTTTTCCCAACCTCGCCTGCCCTATTTCTACCCTCGGCCTAGCTGCTGCAACCTCCCTCTACCCTTGACCTACCCTAAACAATCCTCCCCTTCACTCCTTTTTCCTCCTTACCTTCTCACCGTTACCTCTTTCCATCTCACAGCCCCCCCTCCAAATAGTCTTAAGGTTTCCCCCCTACCTCTCGACCAGCCTAGTATTGGTTGCACCCTCTCCTTAATGCCTTACCCAAGGTTCATTCAAGCACGAGGGTTTCCCTTTCAGTGGCAACCCTCCTTACTATGGCTGCAATAAAGTTTGTAAACCTCCATCTTTCACTGACAACCCTCCTTCACACTTGAAAACACACACGTAAGGACAACAAATACTGTAATTCATGGGTTGAGTCAGTAGCAATCAAAGGAATGTTTCAAGTTGTACTCTCTGTTGCCGCCTTTCACGTACCTGGTGGTTGGGTTGTCGTGGCAAAAATCTTCAAGCCACTAAGTACGTCCTTGGGGACAAGTCTCAAGTCAAGTACTGTCACTTGATCTTGACTCCTCCGTTTAGGCAAACTCCTTACAAAGCCAAGGGGGGTAGACCCTAATTGTATGCTAAGATTGATTAAGCTTTAGTGGTGCTTTTTGGATGAGTTATTTAGGAGTTTGTTCTTATGAAAAATAAATACTGAAACAAGATATTTGCAACAATGATTATGAGCACAACAACATATAAATTATAATTAATCAACACATGAATAAACTTGAATTAAATGATTGTACGATGCAAGGAAAATAGACCAGTGCTGAAGAAAATGGAGTCACAAGATTGTAGTGCTGAAGATGTGTTGCAATTGTTCTTGGTCGGTTTGAATTTAATGATGAGTTGAGTGAATTAAACAGGGGGAAGGAGTATATACCTGACGATATGAGGAGTATATCCAAAACCCTATTCCGATGTGGTTCCACGCGAAGAATATGTGGGTTGGATCAGAGTCTATGGGATGTGTCCAACACTACACCAACGAGGGTGTAGCCTGACAGTATCTCGAGGTCACTATCCAGTGGTTTCTGCTTCCTCTGTGAACTT
Organism: Pseudotsuga menziesii; assembly: GCA_001517045.1. Lineage (NCBI taxonomy): Eukaryota > Viridiplantae > Streptophyta > Pinopsida > Pinales > Pinaceae > Pseudotsuga > Pseudotsuga menziesii. Next base: position 967,310 of record LPNX010724065.1, read on the forward strand.
TCCCCACAACGGATTAAATCGAGGCGTTGGATTTTCTCTTTGGGAGGTTAATTTGAAAGTGAGACTAACTTAAACTAGTCACCCACGTTGCTTTTGATGCATCCAAGTGGTCGATCGAACCGCAGCGGTGCAGAGCATACATAACGGAGCCTTGTTATCTTTTAAGGACTTTATTGCGAGGTGTTTGCTTGTTTATAAGATATGGCTAGCATGGTCATGAACAACAACTTGAAACCTTAGCCACCTCATGGGCTTGATTATTAGAATGCCAATTCACCACTTTGGAGGATTGGTGAGTGAAAAACCCAACCAATTAAAATTGTTAATTAACAAAATTAACTGGAAGGGAAAAAAAACACTCGGTGAAGAGGACTTCCCTGATAATAAAGTCCATGGTGACATCCTTAGAGGAATGACCCATGATGACATATAAAGTTACATTAATTATCCCACGCAAGGGAGCGGACATTTCGTGTACAAAAGGGGCATAATTGCCCTGCTGAATGAAAAATCCCCAGAATTTTTCCATGGTACAAACTGCACATAATGTACATCTTCAATGTACATGAGGTTTCCACCTAGTTGAAATAGGTGGGCAACATCTGGCTCCAACTTGGAGACGTGTGTTCGATCATCGGAGAGCATACGAGAACTCCAGACTCTGCAACCACAAATTCTCACCAATAACCAACATAAGTCCTCATGTAGAAACCAATAAATAATCAATAATGAATAAATGAAATGACTACATAATGATCATACATATATGCATAAATAATTTCAAAGAATGAAATAATACAAAGCTGTTAAAAGAATGCAAGGAAAAGGGTTAGAGATACATTACAGAAAGTGTCCCTTAGGACACTAAGTATTTATCTTTTTGAAGAAAAACCTGATTTGTGGCTCGTTTGACCCTTTCTTGTTTCTTGTGACTTTGATAGTGCCTCACATCTTTGAAAATTTGCCAAAAGTCCACACTATCAAAAAACTGCTGATTCCATATTTTGTTAACTTCCTTTATTCTGATCCTATCCTTTATATTTTCCGGGAAGCTAACAAAAATAACATGATCCTTTACACTATGTATACTGTCCACATTCTGAAAAAGCACTAATTCATTCTGGCATGCCTCGACTGTCTTTTCTTCTAAAACATTCTGAAAATGATCTGACACTTTATTGACTTGAGGAGAACTTACTAAAGCCTTGGGTGGCTT
>LPNX010724065.1:968844-1002546 GCA_001517045.1 Pseudotsuga menziesii
TTGGATCATCAAACCAATTGTTTGCTTCCATAGGCTCTGGAGGTATTTCTTGTTCTTGATAAGGGGGTCCTTTAGGGAGACCCTTTTGCCATCTATCATTTGGCTTATGATTATTACCTTTATCTTTTTCCATGGCAACTATCTTATTATGCATAGCTGATAATTGATTAATATAGACTTCTTCCATTTGCTTAATCAACCGGGTGATCTCTTTGATAGAGTCACCTTGGTGTTCCTGGTTTTCAACTTTCTTAACTTTATCTGACTTTGGAGGACTACCCTTTGAAAACCCAAGAACATTTGATTTTCCAGAAGCTTGCATATTCTTATCTATTTTAATAGCTTTGTCTTGTGCATCCCTAACATTTGTAGGCTCTTTATCCCTTAGCTGGTATCTCATTTCCCCTTCAAAAGCTTGAACGTAGAAAATTAAGATGGCATTTTCAGGAGGCTTAATATCTTGAGGGAGACTCTTAACCAATTCATTAAATCTTCTGTTAAATCCTTCCACTGTTTCATTATCTTCCTTATGGCTAGAGTGCAAGGCAGTTAACAAGGAATGGTGATCCCTCTTATCTCCCCATTTATCATTAAAAGCTTCGATGATTCCCTTAAGGTCTTTAAACTTGTTATCGTCATGTTCCATAAACCAATCAATGGCCTCTTTCTCTAAGGACAAAACAAAGAGTTTCATCTTCACATCCTCATGGTTGTGTGCCATACACCATCTTGCAATACATAAATTGAAATTTCTGATGTAGGCTTTAGCACTTGTAACATTGTCTCCTTGAAAAGAAGGCAACTTATCTATAGCTTTCTCTGGAACTTCATGAGGGTAACCAACAATTTTAGAGAAATCACATGGTCTATAATAATTATTCATTGTTCAGGTTGGTTTACTTAGATAAACAACAAAGGCATATTAGAAATTGGCTTCTTCTCCAAGACTTGTAAAGATTCTACAGTGAGCAAGTTTGTTTAGCTTCCTCTAAAAGCCTTTTCAGGATCTAAGAGGGAGCTAAGCAAACCAAAGGGCTCCAGGTAGAATACCTTACTATATATTTTGAAGTGGAGTCGCCACTTGGAGAACAAGTAAACTTCCAATATGGGTAAAAGATAGAAAGAAAGAAAAAAAAAAAAATTAAAGGTTATTTCAAAAATTTTATTAACACTTTAAAAACGAATTAAATTGAAGAATTAAAGAATTAGATCTAAAATTATTTAATTAATGTCAAGACCAAGGACAAAAGACTTGTCCCCGGCAACGGCGCCAAAGATGTTGCCGCCTAATACACACTTTATGACACGGGGAAGTCTCCAACCCGCTTTGTGTGTCCTTGGGGGCAAGTTAAAGTTGGGGACCACTGTCACCACAGTCTACCAACTCCTCCGTTTAGGCCAAATCCCAACAGAGCCAAGGGGGGTAGTCCCTACATGAAGGCTTATTAACAATTTAGTTAAAGGGATTTTATTTTATTAAGGTTACAAAATTACAAGATCAGTGCCTAAATTAAATGGAGTCAAAAGATTACAAGTTACAAACTTACAAAAGAATTAAGAATGATTCTCCACAATTGCCTAAGCTAAGCAAGATCTACAATATTAACAATATGAACAAATGCTAAAGAATTACACAACATAAACAAGTGCTAAAGAATGGTTCAACAAATATACAATGATACCTGAAAAGAAACAAGATATACACCGAATGAACAAGTTATTATGCCAAAGATCAAAGGACAGATTGCTTTCAAGTTACAAGATTAAACAATGTTTTACTCAAGCATGCCACAATATTTTAAAGATATTATACTTGAAAGTGCAAGGTACTGAAATGAAATTGAGATGCTTACAAGATGTACTTGTAAAATGAAAGCCTTGAAAAGCAAGGACTTTGAAGCAAATACAAAAACTGAAATGTGGGTAAGATGTTTTGCAATGTCTCTTGATTCGTTTTAATAAATTTTATTAAAGTTGAAGTCTTTGATTAAGTTTTAGATCCGGTGGTGTGACTACCCCAATCTAGTATTTCTCAAGTCAAAGAGGGAATGCTGGTGCGCTCAAAACAGTGGAAACAAGTCCACCTGTAGCTCCCAGGTCAAACCCCAATGCCCCGGTGCTCAACAAGGAGGACGTAGAACGCCTAGAGACCCCCCACGGTCTTCTACTCCAACTAGCTTCTGAGGTCACTGTTTTTAATCAACCAGAAAAATAGCAAGATGGATGCCTATTACTAAAACTCCTCTACCCCCTGTCGTATCTCGTGAGTACCCCGAAGGGTGATAACCGAGTAGAGGAACAGGGGCTAAATTCGTTGTTGGTTAATTTTAGGGGTAAATTTTAAATCTTGTAGTTGTTAAGCATGCAAGGTTAATTTTATACTATCAACAATATCAACCAAGCGGTATCCCTTATGGGAGATGCTAGTACTTGATCTTGGACTGAAAAGCAAAGTGTGAAGGTTTGTAGCAGAAAAAGAAGTTGCTCTAATTAAGCTAAGCCCCCACCTCTTCTGCTTTTCATACCCAACTTTAAGTCCCTAAAGGGAGATGACAAGTTGGGACAGAGGATACACCGGATCAGTGGTTTGTATGGTTACTCCTTTGACCGAAATAAAAATTAGATTTAATTACTTTGAACAGAAACTTGAAAGGAAAATGCAATTAGCTAAAACAATATCCTAACCACACAACAATCTCTGTAACAGAGATGGTGGGTAAACAGAAATAAAAATGATTAACCTAACCTCACTTCAATCCCTTAAGGGAAGGTGGGTAAACAGAAATAAAACTTGCATAAAAATAAATCTAAGCAACTAGTGTTCTAGGCTATCTCTACACTACTCATATACAGATTTACAACAGCTTTCAAAGCTTTAGAGAATACCCCAAAGAGAACTTCTCTTTGGGGGTTTACAATCTTGTAGAAAAGAAAGGAAAAATTGAGGGTTTTTTGCCTCTTTTGGACCAAAATTTTTCTAGGGCTTTTCTAGGCAATTTTGGGCAGCATAACCCCCTCTTCTGTGCATAAACCTACAACAAACCAGCAATTTTACTTGCTGGAATTTATTGCAGAAACACTAAAACATAAAGTTAGCACAGATTAGTATAAAACCCAGAAAAATTATTGAAAAATCTGAACTTGAAATTTTGGAAAAAATGAAGTTTTAGTGGCAAAAAAATGAATTTTTTGGGCTCTAAATGATATATGAACAGCAGATTTATAATTCTATACTAATCTATAATGAAAGAAAGCCCTAAAACAAGGGTTTTATTCACTATACAATGAATAAAACCTAGTTTTAGGAGAGAGAAAGAGAAATGGACGAAAATGCAGATTTGAAGATGAAACCCTTGGAGAGATGTCCTTGGCTTAGAAAACCTGTAAACAAATATTAGATCTGCAAGAAAATGTAAGCCTAGTGAGGGACCTCTCTTTTATAGTTGAAAAGATCTCAAACCCATTCCCAAATCAAGGGTCCAAAATATAGATCTAAACTCTAGCTCTCCTCCACCCTTAGATCTAGGTTTGTTGACTTTACAAGCCATCCACCAATCATAAGCAAGGGTGCCTTTTCAAATCAATGGTCAAAAAGATAGATCCATGTCACAATGAAGCCTAACCCTTAGATGTAGGGTTTCCATGACTCAAGTGGAACCTCCTTTGACTCAATTTTTAATTTTATTATTTTTAATTTTTAATTTTTAATCTTTATTTTATCTTGAATTTTTTATTTTTTTATTAAGACAAGAGAGGCACCCCACTTGGGAAATCTTCAAACATTTATTTTGACCATGGGGGGGTTTATTTAAATAAAAATTAACTATGATTAGCCACCTCCCAAACTTAATTACCATGGCCTTATTTGATATTTTCCTTCAAAATCAAATAATTTACTTTTTCACCCTTGGAAATTAGATTAATTTCCTAGGAAAAAATACCTTGTCTTAACCAAAATTGGTCTAACTTCCCAACTCCTGGGACTTGAACCAATGGCTTAGGGGGTGTCATAGCTTTTTCATTTGCATTCATAGCCCCTATTACAAAATGCCTAGGTTCAATAAATTACATTATTACATCGAAACTTAATTAATTAACCACCAAATGGTAAAGTTAATTAATTAAGAAAAAATCAAAATAGAAATTAAAGTCCTAACGAAATTCCGCAAGACTATAAGATATGGCTAGCATGGTCATGGACAACAACTTGAAACCTTAGCCACCTCATGGGCTTGATTATCAGAACGCCAATTCACCACTTTGGAGGATTGGTGAGTGAAAAACCCAACCAATTAAAATTGTTAATTAACAAAATTAACTGGAAGGGAAAAAAAACACTCGGTGAAGAGGACTTCCCTAATAATAAAGTCCATGGTGACATCCTTAGAGGAATGACCCATGATGACATATAAAGTTACATTAATTATCCCACGCAGGGGAGCGGACATTTCGTGTACAAAAGGGGCATAATTGCCCTGCTAAATGAAAAATCCTCAGAATTTTTCCATGGTACAAACTGCACATAATGTACATGAGGTTTCCACCTAGTTGAAATAGGTGGGCAACAAACCCTAATCAAGAGAGCAAGGGGAGTAAATTACTAGAAAAGTAAAAGCAATACAAAAAACAAACACAATGTTTTCTAATTAATCCCACCACGCATCTCTTTCCCCTTTCGAGTAACTCGAGAAGTCGTGGGGTTAGTACTTGTATTACTTTGAATCAAAATAGAGATATACTTGCAATACAGTAATCAAAGTATACAAATCTGCAATAAATAAAACTAATCTAAACAAAACTAGAAAAAAGCATGAAAAGTGACACTGACGAAAATCCCCCCAGGTGGGATGGGGACTGGGCTCTAAAGAGCCTACTCAAGATTTTTATTATGTTTTACAATGATATTAGAGCTTGGGGAACTCCTCTTTCTCCTTATAGATCCCGAAGGAAAGAGGTTACAAAAGTGTGGAAAAAGCTAAGGAAGAAAAGGAGCGTTCAAAGATGTCCTTGTTCGCTTGAACTTGCCAAAATCTTGTGCGCAAATCCTCTTTTTCTGCTGTCACAATACAAAAATCAGTGAACTATTAATTGTTAGAACTGCCCAAAATCACTTTGAAAGTGCTTTGGGAAAGTAAGGAAAATACTAAAAAAGGTTCCTAAGTAAAACTAGATCTAGAAAGCAGTAACTAAGAGGAGTGGGATCGTGAAACCCACTCTCTTAGGGTCTTGAACAGCCTTTGAAAGGAAGCCAATGCCAGGCACTAATATGCTAGATTTAACTTTAAAATTTAGGCAAAATACTTTCAATTGACAAGTTAAGAATATAACTCAAATTTGCTTGCAACGGAAAGTAGATTGAGCTAGATCTAATCAACGAAAGATGAATCTTTTGTATGAAACTTTCAGATCTAAACTATGAGCTTTTAAAAAATAGATCTACGATAAATTTTACTATAGGATGATATATCTAACTAAGAGGAGTGGGATCGTGAAACCCACTCTCTTAGGGTCTTGAACAGCCTTTGAAAGGAAGCCAATGCCAGGCACTAATATGCTAGATTTAACTTTAAAATTTAGGCAAAATACTTTCAATTGACAAGTTAAGAATATAACTCAAATTTGCTTGCAACAGAAAGTAGATTGAGCTAGATCTAATCAACGAAAGATGAATCTTTTGTATGAAACTTTCAGATCTAAACTATGAGCTTTTAAAAAATAGATCTACGATAAATTTTACTATAGGATGATATATCTAATAAATAAAAGCTAGAAACCTAGTATCCAGGTAGATTTTAAAATTTTGAAGTTGAAGAAAGTGAAAGAAAGCCCCCTCTTTGAAATGGGCAATTGAAGATGCTTGCAAATTTGTAATGGACTAAGTTTCTCTTAATAAGATGCAGGGTAAGGCAAGCAATCAAGATCCCTTACGAATCCACCAAGATCCTTGTAGGAACCTTTACACTTGCATAGACTTGTCGAGATATTAGTGAAATTCTAAACCGAAAATAAAGAGAGCATACTCATAAGCAAATGGGCATACAAATCTTAAATCTTAGATCTAGATATTTCAATTGAATAATGAAACAACACTATTCAATCCTATGATTAATCATAATCCTTCATTAGGCTAAGCTTGACAAGAAAGACAACATGCAAAATATTACTCTATGGTTACTATTATCACATATACATTCTGCAGCTAGACTACCATGATGCAGCAAATAGACTTGTCTCTTTTTCTATTCCAGGCTATTTTTCACATGGGGTATTAGCATGGATCTTTACAGCTTCAGTTATTCCAAAGCCTTGTTCATCAAATTTTCCTTGCCAGGACTAAGATTCAGGAGTCCATTGAGATGCTTTTAGTGATGATCTAGTTCATTATAACAGAGCAACAAATCAAAGTTGGTACAAGTTATAGAGGGGCTTATCAGTTGGAGACAGGTATATTTGGTGAGATCGGGTATATATATCCATGGTTTGATTTTTGCTCTATAATGTATATCAAATACCTATGCTTATCATGTTAGGATAATTATGGTGACCTATGCCTATATCTACTGTGCGTTATGATTAATGGAGGAATTTGATGTGAAGATTGTTGCTCATGTCATGCTTGTACAAATTGTAAACTCTGGTGCTAGGATGGTTCCATGTCATTTGTCCTTGTCCATCCAATTCATCCACCTTCAATTTTATCCCATGACTTACACTGATTAAGACTTGTGAGATTGAAGATCATTTTCCCCATTGTGACCCCTATGTATTGATAAACTCCATGTTGTTTTGTGTCTATGGCTATGAAGTATGTGGCTTGGCCAGTGTGGCTAGGTTCATAGGGTAGTTCTCCTTTAGTCCTCAAAACAAGTGCTCCACCATAACAGTGTTGCTAAACACTAAAGCATCGGAACGCATAAAAGTTATATCTAAAGGATACAAAAGATATAAATGTTAAAAAAGTAGTCAGTGGCCAAGAGTTTGAGCACTCGTTGCTTGTATAATGTAAGGCTCAATCGGCCCTCCACAGGGGCGGCAAGGAGAGGCAAACCCGTCGGAGCTATGGACTGCTCGTTGGCAATGGGTCTAGGCCTTAGTCATTTACTGGAGCCCAGAAGGCTTTCCAAGGCACCTGCTCTTGTAGGTTGGCTACTATCTTGTGAAATGTAAAGTGATTTGAAAAGGCTAATGGTCAAAGGACGAGCACACACTCTTTGTATAGTGTTAAGCTCATTGGTCCCCATAGGGCCACGGGGTGAGACTAGCCTACAAAGGCTAGGTCTTTGTCAGTACTGGAGCCCAGAAGGATTTTAGGGCACCTGCCTTTGAAGGTTAACATATACTGCAAATAAAGTGCAAAGGAAAACTCGCTAGAGTCTAAGGGAAACATATCCAAGTACTTTATCCATCTGTGAGACACCTCCATCCCCTATTGTTATCTGTCATACATATGTCACCTTGGTAGAGTGTATTATGCATCATTCGGATAGATCACTGAGTTAAAATCGGTTAAAAGTCATTTCCCTTTGCCTAAACCTTGTTCTTCCATCCTCACCCATCTATAGCACATTGTTTATCGTTTGTAAGTATGGCATAAACAAGCAGACTTCCAAAAATTTACAAGATTCTTCAGAAGCACAGGTACATCTTACTATTATTATTATTAGTCACCATGATTATGAATATTGATTCAAGTTTGGTTTTGATACACACCATTGGAGCATTTCTTACCTTGGATGGTTACAGGATCATATTGATATAGTGTCTCACCTTGATTTTGGGTACTTCAATTGATCAAGTCAATCACGGTTCCCAAGGCAGTGACTCAAAAATACAACATGGTATATATTTGTTCCAGACATGCCCAAGACCAATACTGTGGTTTCAGTTTTAAGAGTTTAACCCCGGTTCTCCAAAAAAGTGATTTTTAACACATAATTATTGGCCAAATGATCAAATTTTATTTCAGACGGCGGTATGATTGGTTCTCCTAGAGCAGAGCAGTGTTCCAGGGGGTATGAGTAGTCACTATACCATTATTCTATGTCTCCAGATCGTCCATAGCAGTCATTTTGCCCCAGTTTGCACCCTGGACAGAGTTATGGTGGATTTATCAGTTTCCAAAGATTGTACCAGCAAAAATGAACTAGAAAAATCACTTAAAAATTCAATTTGGCCTCTTGGGTCAATGAAATGGCTTGAAATTTTGATAGATGATGTGTCTCAGCATCCTGGACAGTCCTTCAGCTGTTTACAGTCAGCAGATGTCCGGATTATTTATTATGGCTCAGTCAGTGAGGAAAGCCCCCCAAGGGGCGCCCACTCTTATCGACTATTGATGTATTTCATTGTTATATCTTATATTATGAAGTTGTAATGGGGCCTAGGGTGAATTAAGCCCCTAGTGACCCCCTCCTATGTACGATCATGTCACAACTTATGTTATATTGTGACTTTGACTTAGGATAGGCGTCTTTGGGCAAAGTGTGCCCCCCCTTTTGACTTAGTCATTTGATCCATGTGATGATTTATGTATTGTTGATCTCCATCGTTGATGATGTTCTAATATTAACCGTTGGATGAAAAGGAAAGTTAGGGTTTATGTCTCTCTAAAACTATTTAAGAGAATTGACCCCCCTATTGTAATTGATGAGCTTTGGCACTGGAATTTTAATAAAGAGATTTTTGTCTGGGATTATTCTTTTGTGTATCTTGTGGATGGTTTGATGATCTGATGATTGGCATTGCTACTCTTCTATACTGAGCTTTATTCGGGATACATCTTTCATTTCTTCTTTACCCATCTCATCTGTAGAAAACGGAGGCGCGCCAAGAGAGAGGGGGTGTTTTTGTGGGGCAACTCACCTTCGTCCGAGCTTCTTGGTGTTAGAATCAAGGAGTATCTTGTTCTTTATGATTTTTTATTCATTTTCTTTTCCATATTCTACAAATCTTGTTTTTTTGTCTGATAAGTTGATTTTTCTCTGATCTGGCAAGTTGAAGGAGGCGCTAGGCTGACTGGTTGTGGAAAAGAACAAGAAGATCTTTTTCGAAAAAGTTCATTTCGAAGGGAAAGTGGCATTCTTCATCATTTCTCAATTCATCTACAAGATCTAGGTATGTCTCGCAGGTAAGTTTCTCTTCCTTTATTTTCTGTATCAACATTGCTCATCATTCTCTTATATTAAAACCCTCATTTTGTAGATCTATAGGTTCTAGCTTGCGGCGAGCTATAACACTTAAAACCCACTTCATATTTAACATAAAACCCCTAAGTTTAAAGTTTCATCACAATCGGATTCCATTTTCCCATCCAAAGCACTGGCCTGCTACTTAGGGAAAAATGCCCCCCTTGGGGAAAGTGGGTATTTCACAAACCGCAAACTGGGTATTGTTGGTTTCAGTTTTATTCACCTAATCTTACATCCAGCAATCACTTTGAGTATCCAATTTCAGTGATTTTCACCATTTTTCTTTAGATCCCATTTTTCTGCTTAAAACCCTAAGGTAAAATTAGGGCTTTTCACATGGATGCTCAGAATCTCTTAGTGATCGTTCTAAACTCTAATTAACCATCCCACTAAGAAATTCTACCAAGTTTCCCTCGGCTATCTATTCATTTTCCTTGTTTTAGGGTTTCTTGGTCATAGGGACACCCCTTGGGCTCTGTGTTTTTACCAATTCTAAAGTGTTGGTATCCTTGACTGGTGTGACGTTCGAGTTCTTTCGGAAGTCTTGGATATCGTAGGTCATGACTTTGGTTGCCTTTCCTCTGCTATCCTGAATATGACCGCCTCACGGTGCAACTACAAGAGTCGTGATAACATTTATGGCGCCGTTGTTGGGGAAGGTAGAGGCCTACCTTGGTTCGACATTTATCCTTAAGCTCTACTCTTGTTCTCATTGCCAACATTTTTGGCGTCGTTGCCGAGGAGATAGAGGCTTACCTTGGTTCATTGTACGTACCTCTGATGTCTGTGAATGTGGTTACATTGTTATTTCATATCACATCTGGTTTTAAAATCCAGTGGTTGTATTTCAATTACTTAATTCAACACAATCACTGTTTTTGTTTCCATCTCCCTTACGACATTATCCGTTGGTGAACACAGTGTTGCCGCCTTTCACACACCTGGGGGGGACGTGGCAGAAATCTTCAAACCACTTGATGTGTCCTTGGGGGCAAGTCTCGAATCAAGGATGTCACCTTGTTCTTGACTCCTCCGTTTAGGCCAACTCCTAACGAAGCCAAGGGGGGTAGACCCTATTAATTGCTAAGGCTTTTAGGATTTAGTGTTTATGGTGATGAAATAAGTTACTTAGGAGTTTTGATAAATGAACCTAACACAAGATATTTGCAAGATTTATTACACCACGACAGCATAAAAACTAATACTTGATAAACAAGAATGTGGAAACATATGATAATATCAAAAAATAGACCAATGTCAATAATGGAGTCCACAAATGAAAAATTTGTTGAAATGCGAAAAGAATGTTGCAAGTGCTCTTGGTCAAATTTTAAGTTAATGTGAGATGAGTTGATTACTTAGGGGGGAAGGGGACTCCCGATATACCTAGGGGGAAGGGGAGTATGTCCAAAACCCTTAACTGATACGGCTACCTGCAAGGAATATGTAGGCTGGTTGGAGTCTCGGAGACGATGTTTAAAACTACACTGCAAGGGTGTAGTCTAACTTGTGCTTCGAGGTCACTGCCCAATTGTTCCTACTTCCTTTGAGTAATTTGCCACCGCAACGGCTTAAATCGAGGCGTTGGATTTTCGCCTAGGGAGGTTTATTGAAAGATGTGAGAACTGGTTATTCTAGTCACCCACGCTGCTTTTGATGCAGCCGGTTGATCAGACGAACCGCAGCCAGTGCAGAGCATATTAGTGTTACAAATATTGTGTCGACGAATATATCGCAGAGGGTCCAAAAAGAAATTATCGGATTTATCGGCGAAAATGTCAGCAAACATCGGCGAACTTAAAAAATACAAAAATATTCATTTTTTTTCAATTTTCTAAATATCTAAAGCAACAAGAACATTAAATAAACACATTACCACATGAATATGGAAAGAAAACCGATATATAAGATGTATAAGACGTCTAGTGATACATCACACATAAAAAATGAATCATGTCCTAGATCTTGAGTCCCCTACTCATGAATCACCAAAAAAATACAATCAATCAATGTATCTTGAGTCCATGACACGATATTTGTAATACTGCATGAAAGTGGCCCGGTATTATGTTATCACAAATAAACTCTAAAGAAAACAATGAATCATATTCTTATATATTTTATGTGTAAGGTCACCCTATTTCATAAATTTATTCTGCTTATTTATTAAATCACAAACGTAGACCCTGAATATAAGTGGCAATAAATAATGACAGAAGGGCACTTGAATTTTAGGCACTGCAATAATGTTGATAACATTCCAACCTGCATTTTTTTAATGAAAGAAGCGTGATTGGGGCTACTATAGTTGATATCTAATAGAATTAACATTAAAGGTCTTCATTCATATAAAGTTGAAATATATCAAAGTGATAATAACTTAATAAGGAGGAGAGAGAGACAGTCTCTAAAAGTCATGACCCCCAACATATGCTTCCAAAAAAAATGTTGAAGAATGGTTTATTTTCAAACATAATAAAAAAGTCTTACGACTATATATTATTTACTGCTTTATATTATAGTATTTACTATACATACAAAACAATTATATATTAGATAATGCAATTCCTTGCAAAGTGGAACGGGTTCTCGACTCTCGACTGTAGCAGACCGACATTCACCCTAGCTCTCTCCTCCAGCATTGGTGTTCACCCTAGCTCTTCGTTCACGGCTCCTCCAGTCCACACTACACCCACCTTAGCAGCCTCTCTCCTCCCTGTAGTGTCGATGTTCCCTCCACACTGGACAACGCACACAATCATAGAACCTAGCACCCCTCCCTCCACGCGTATTCATTGTTCACAGGCAACTTGAAAGAATGGGAAAACGCCAAAAAAAGGCGTGTTTTAAAATATTTTTCATGCCCCGATGGACAGGCGATGTCATCCCACGGACTCGCGATTTTTTGCCACTAAAATCGCGAAAATATTGCCTGAAACATTGCCAAAAAAATTGCTCGATGTTTGTCGATAATATCGCCATCAAGGAGACATTGCGATATCTTGTGATGTTTGCGATAAATCCCCGATGTTTGTAACACTGGAGCATACACAACAGATTCTTGGTAATTTTTTAAGGATTTTAAACTTGTGTTCCTGTTAAAAAGAAAAAACCTCCAGGAGTCTCTTTCGGTCTAAATAGACCTCAATCGAGAAAGTGACGAGGGGTTGATTTTAGATAACAGAAAATGGCCAAAAAAATCACGGATTCTCTAATTAGTCCTACCACGCATCTCTTTCCCCTTTCGGGTCAATCGGGAAGTCGTGGGGTAAGTAGTATGATTACTTTGAATATGTGAATATTGAAAGCATGTAATGTAAATTCAAAGTATACAATACTGCAATACACGACTAAACTAAAAAAATGAAAAAGTGCAAAAAACCACAAATCGCAGGATCCGCCTTGGGGGGATAGGGAGTGTGCTATAAAGAGCCTACTCGAATTTGTTTTTTTATTACTCGGTTACAATACTTTAGAAGAAACGCCCTTTGGTCCTTGTTATCTGGGATTCAAAGGCTTACAAAATAGAGAGAGAAGAAGCCCGGCTGAGGGGGGATCTTTTAGGAAGCTCCGGATGTCCAAAAAATGTGTTTTCAGGCAAAGTTTTCTTCTCCTTTTAAATGGACCTACTAAAAACCAGCAAGCAAATATCAGTAAAAGATGTCCAAATATACTTTGCCCAAAAACACATTTTTTGGACATCCGGAGCTTCCTAAAAGATCCCCCCCCCTCAGTCGGGCTTCTTCTCTCTCTATTTTGTAAGCCTTTGAATCCCAGATAACAAGGACCAAAGGGCGTTTCTTCTAAAGTATTGTAACCAAGTAATAAAAAAACAAATTCGAGTAGGCTCTTTCTAGCACACTCCAAAAAAAACTAAGATAAAAAAAGTAAGAAAAAAGAGCAAACAAGAACCAAGGAAAGCAAGCTTTCCTTGGGATCTTGGCTTGCCTTTTGGGCAACCAATATGATATGCACTTCTATGCTAGATATAACTTTTGAACTTTGAAAGAAACAGTTATTGCATGCAACCTATAGATTTCTCTAAAAATGGCATGCAAAAACTAATTTCTTTATGCTAGATCTATGATGCTTATGGAAAACTTTGAAAAAAGAGATCTAGCTTTTTGAATGCTTATGTATGAGATCTAATGAGATATTTTGCATATGATAAATTAGAAGCTCATGCATAAACAAAGTAACCAAGAAATTTTGATTTTTTAAAAAGAGAGGAAGAGGAGAGAAGGTTGGTTCGTTGTTGGAATGAAACAAGCTAAAGGAGTCCCTTTTGTGGAGCGCTGAGGGGTAGTGGCATGAGCTTTATTGGATAGGGAATGGCGTCAATCTTGATCCACACCTCAACTGATTGGGAACCTGCAACTAGATCACAAAAACTTGCACAACACCTCGTGAGATCTGGATATATATGTATGAAACAAAAAGGAAAGATCATGCAAAAATAAACTTATTTAAGCATATAACTTAGATTCTTGAGCATACATAATATGAATAAACAAGAGCAAATAATCTTACTTGCCAAGTTTACACCCTTACTTGATTCAACTGAATCCTTGAAGCCAGAATACAAAGCAACACAAAATTAGAAAAAATTTGCAATGACCACATTAGCAGCATGATGCTGGAAAACCACACAATTACAAGCACTACACGGTATATCCTCCAAAGCTTCTTCATTCAGCAAATGAATGAAAAATAATGGTATTACAATAGCCACCAGCTCTTCATCCAACTCTAACTAGCTTGGAATGGATAAGGCTGTGCTTTATTTATAGCCAGAGCCAAGTCCCTGGGGGGCTACCAACACTGAAGACACACTCAAAGTCACACTGAGCTTAACTGAGTTGAAGTGAAGACGGACTAAGTTGAACTGCAGAGGCGATTGACACCTCTCTCAATTAACTCACAAACAGGTGCCAACACACCAAGCTGCTCACCAAAATCCACTAACCTAAAACTCCACTTTCTTACTCCACGCGTGAGTTTGGTGAAGTGAAGAGGTGGGTGATGTCACCACAATCCATGCGATATTTCCAAAAGGTATAAACCATAGTTTAAAACTCACACAAGTAAACCAACGGTTGAATGGGGTCCACCCATTCATGCTAGCGCAACCTTCACATGATTTGCGATCTCCTTTGAGCTTTGACGTCACCCTTAATTAAACTCCTTCGCTACCCTTCATAAAACAATAAACAACTTGTGGTAGATCACTTATAAGCCAAGGTTCTATTTCCATGTGGTTAGGGGGGTCCACACTTTAGCGCACGACTTCCAAATTAAGCCAGCGTGAGCTCTTCCATGGTTGACGTCACCTCTTATTTGATTCATTACTTTATGTTTTAAAACCCAAATTTACCATGTCTTTAAGTGGAAGGGGATCGTATAACATGAGGGACCCTCCTCCATGTTACTACAATCAATTTTTAATTGATATTTGACTTTTTTTAAATTTTGACTTTAGTGTCAATATGTCCAAATTTAGCATTAAAATGCCATCTTGATGCACTTTTAGCCAAATAATGCCTCACGGGGTGCTCTAGCTTCCCGACTGATGTGGAAAGTGGTCCCTGGGTTAAAGTGGATTCTCTAGGTGTGAAAACGAGTGTCCCCACATCAAGAATGGACTTTGTATCTTACTTTTATTACACTTTGAATTTTTTTAATTAAACCATTAAAAAATGGCGTAAAAACAGAAAATATATATATATTCTCGGAAACTGACGAAACTCTAGGGGGACATATCACATGTCCATACGACTCAAAATCAATGCCTAGCATGTTGAAAAACACTGGCACGAAGGCTCTAATAACCTCCTAAGGCCGAAACACCAAGACAACTACCCCAACTTTGGAGGTGTGAGTGAAAACTCAGAAATTATTAGTCATTTGTTCAACAACCAATAATAACCGAGGGAAAAAACACTTTGGGTTAGTCGGCTTGATGCTTAAGTCAGGGAAGTCGAGCCTTTTATCAAATATTAAATGCTAGGACATTTTTTACAATTTTCCTCAAGGGGGTATGAACATGTGTTACAAAAATTTTCGAACAAACTCCGCGAAAAAGGCGGGCGAACTTCTAAACTCTGATCATGAACAAGTGTACTTGTTCTACTTTGCCGACTCGCTTGAAAAAAACCACCAAGTACAACTTAGGTGGTAACACACGGCAATTCGTTCACCTAGCAACTCCACAACGCAACTTCAGTGAGAAGCGAACCCATCCCATAAAACATAATGAACTCGAATCTATTCCTCCAATTTTTCAATGAAATCAAGGAAAATCCATCCAAGCTTAAAAGGCAGCTTCTATGTCGTCTGGACTTCTCTGAAATCTATGAGGCACCTCATCCTATGCCAAACGAGTACAGTGAGGGGTTGCCTCGTTTCTTTGCAAAGTCAATCAAATCAATTGAAAGCTGCTTGGATGCGTTTTGGTGTTATATGGAATCCCTGGGCGCAGAGCATGAAGATGTCTATATGTGAGCCCTATGCGAATCCTTAGGAGGTAATGCCGACTTCTGGTTATATACATTAGCACCTGGATCCATCACTGGATACAACATGTTCACCAAGTTATTAAGAGATGAATGGGGTAAAAACATTGATGAGTCCATACCATAGTAGAAAAAATCGGCATTGGCAAAAAATCGGCGAGGGTCCAGAAAACATCTTCTTGGCAACATCGACGAAAAAATTGGCAAAAATCGGCACACCGCGGCAAGCATTAAAAAATGCAAATTTTGTACTTCAATAGGGTCAAAATTTCCTTATCGATTTTTTCCCCTGTTTGCCGATTTTTCCCGATTTTTCTCGATCTTTCTTGATTTTTTCCGATTTTTCCCGATTTTTCCCAATGTTTGCCGATTTTTTGGGGCCGAAAAATCGACAGCCAGAAAAAATCGCGATTTTTCAGGACATCGCCGAAAAATCGGCGATTTTTTCCACTATGGTCCATACAGCCAAATAGTGATTGTGTTGTTGAGGATTAATCTGATCACGGTAACCATAATGAGATAACTGACGATTTTCCTTACCAAATTGATTCCTCATCTCCCGATCCAACAGTGGGCATGCCTTTAAATGACTCTTCGATGCAAAAGAGTGATGATGATCAAATCTCAACCCTTCAGGATCATGACCTTGATATTGATATAGATGGGGAACTTATTAAAATCTTGTCATCACTAGCTCAAGAAGGCACAAATGAAGAGGGAGAACAAAATGATTACTATCAAGAACCATTCGAAGTTGAGTCTCTCATCTGTGAATCCATCAAAGTTTCTCATTGCTTGGTTGACGATTATCTTGATTCAAATTTTGATCATATCTCGGAAGAAGATCAATCACATGATAATTATGATATGATTGTAAGTGGACCTATTCAAAAACATCCTTGTTCTAAAATTCCTTATCCAATCTTTAATCAGGATGTGTTGGTTAAATGTGAGGATACTGACCTTGTTTCAAGTCTTGCAATCGTTCCTGTAATTAAATTGAAAGCTTTTCCCTCTTATCAAATTCCGAGATCAATTATTCCAAGTCTCGAAGAAAATTTTGAATTCACCCTCCTGTCCCAATTTTTCAAGTCTTCTTGTATGGGTTCGTGTTCTAATCAAGTTGTTACTTTCGAAATTGTTAGTCAAGAGTTTGAGCATGGTCACATAATTGGAGAAAATGTTCTTCATTTCCTTTCTCGGTCATCTATAATGAATAATATTTTTCAATTTATAAATCTTTCTTATGGGTGGGTGGAGAAGGTGTATAAAGATCAATTTCATCTTTTCTCCATTTTAACCAACAAATGGGCTTGATCTCGTTCTCAGTTTCATTACATTACAACTTGTCCCCATTTGATTCCTCCATTTTTCTTGGAGTAAATATAATTAAATGTCCTAGTAGGGTAGAGGAGAAAACAAAGAATTGTTTGAAATGGCTGAATCATGAATCATATTGTCTTCTTCCATCAAGAACAAGCTCGCATTCTTTTTATGATCCTATCGGTATCTTGATGGATGAGGTTCTCAAATGTCAATTTCAATCTTGGCATGATTTCATTCCAGATCTTTCTTTGAATTTCAAACAGCAAGGTCGAATGGTTCCGACTTTCATTCACATTTCTTCCAAGCCATCTCTGACTTGTTATCTCATCAACTGTAAAGAAAGATCAATCAATACGTTCAACAAGTGGTTGCATTGGATTTATGGCTTTACTTAAAACGTGTTTGATTGGTTAGGTTAGAGTAGGTAGGGTTTGAATAAGCTCTCTGAGAAGTAGTCGAGCCTATTTTTCTGTATGACTGATGCATGAGTCTTTTTTGTTCTTAGTTCTTTACTGCATTTGAAATGATTAGATTAGATTTTACTTTCCAGCATTCATTTCCTGTAAGTTTATTTTTGCATGTATTTCTCCAATGCATCCTACTCTGGTATTTCTTGCTTCCATGTGTGTAGGTAATAGGTAAATGTTTGGAAAGGAAGTAGAATACTGGATGTGCTAGGTTGTTGTTGCCGATGGTGCTACGGACCAGAGACCTCTGAGGTTCTCAAGCACTCTCTTTATTAGATCACTTGTCCCAGTTGGAACCAGATGTTATCACATATAAATTCTCCAACTAGGCTACCATGATGCAGCATACAGACTTGTCTCTTTTTCTATTTCTGGCTATTTTTCACATGGGGTATTAGCATGGATCTTTATAGCTTCAGTTATTCTAGAGCCTTGTTCATAAGATTTTCCTTGCCAGGACTGAGATTTAGGATTCCATTGAGATGCTTTTAGTGATGATCTAGTTCATTATAGTAGAGCAGAGTTTGTACACGCAGTTATAGAGGGCCTTATCAGTTGGAGACAGGTATATTTGGTGAGATCAGGTATATATATCCTTGGTTTGATTTCTGCTCTATGATGTATGTCTGATACCTATGCTTATCATGTTAGGATGATTATGGTAACCTATGCCTATATCTACTGTGAGTTATGATTAATGGAGGAATTTGATGTGAAGACTATTGCTCATGCCATTCTTGTACAAATTGTAAACTCTGGTGCTAGGATGGTTCCATGTCATTTGTCCTCGTCCATCCAGTTCATCCACCTTCAATTTTATCCCATGACTTACACTGATTGAGACTTGTGAGATTGAAGATCCTTTTCCCCATTGTGACCCCTATGTATGATAGACTCCATGTTATTTTGTGTCTCTGGCTATGAAGTATGTAGCTTGACCAGTGTGGCTGGGTTCACAGGGTAGTTCTCTTTTAGTCCTCAAAACAAGTGCTCCACCATAACAGTGTTGCTAAATACTAAAGCAGCGGAACGCATAAAAGCTATATCTAAAGGATGCAAAAGTTATAAATGTTAAAAAAGTAGTCAGTGGACAAGATTTTGAGCACTCATTCCTTGGATAATGTAAGGCTCAATCTACCCTCCATAGGGATGGCAAGGAGAGGCAAACCCGTCGGGGCTATGGACTGCTCGCTGGCAGCGGGTCTAGGCCTTAGTCATTTACTCGAGCTTGGAAGGCTTTCCAGGGCAGCTGCTCTTGTAGCCTTGCTACTATCTTATGAAATGTAAACTGATTTGAAAAGGCTAATGGTCAAAGGATGAGCACTCACTCTTTGTATAGTGTTAGGCTCATTGGTCCCCATAGGGCCACGGGGCGAGACTAGGCTGCAAAGGTTGGGTCTTTGTCAGTACTAGAGCCCAGAAGGCTTCCAGGGCACCATCCTTTGAAGGCTAACCTATACTGCAAATAAAGTGCATAGGAAAACTTGTTAAAGTCCAAGGGAAACATATCCAAGTACTTTATCCATCTCTGAGACACCTCCATCCCCTATTGCTATTTGGCATACATATGTCACCTTGGTGGAGTGTATTACGCATCTGTAATGTCCTCTTCTGCTTAGGCATTGAGGACCAGCCCGCTAACCTACATGATTCCCATAGGTTCGAGCGGGCACTGACAGTCAGGGAATCAGTGGTGGACTGATGCCATACAGGAAGATCTAAGGCATCAATATTACATCACCATTGGGTAGACGGGGGCCACCAGAGCCAAAGGCCACCTGCATGCATGACATCTGAGTACTATTTCATGATGCATGCACCCAATTGAGTCTCCATGCACCTGCATGCAAGTCAACTGCAAATTAGAAGTTAAAGTGACCTAATTAGATCAAAAGTTAGGTTATTCGCAGTTGAAAGTTATAAAAGAAAGGTAAAGTGAAAGGAGGACACTTATGATTATTATTGATTTGGAGCTTTTGAGTAGCAGCAAAGTGTGCGACCACGACAGT
Source organism: Pseudotsuga menziesii (assembly GCA_001517045.1). Lineage (NCBI taxonomy): Eukaryota > Viridiplantae > Streptophyta > Pinopsida > Pinales > Pinaceae > Pseudotsuga > Pseudotsuga menziesii. The sequence continues at coordinate 988,347 of LPNX010724065.1, forward strand.
TGGGGTTGAAGACGACGTCTTCAACTATTGAGGGTTCGGCAATGAAATATCTGCCCTAGTCTCCTTTAAGGGTAGGCCATTCAGGTCCACCATCAACTCTTCATCTTATTTATCCATATACAGCTATCTGGCACCCATCAGAAGATTGTTTGTAGGGACACGTGTGCAACTGTGGGGGTTTCTAGCTGGAAAACCCCAAAGCATTCGTTGGGTCTCCAGATCTTCGTTTATCTTCCGAATACTGGCACCATTCTCATCGTCAAGATCATCCTTCAATACCAGGTGATCATCAGCTTCTAGTTTGCTCATCTCGAGTAGTTCTCATCGGTTTTGTGTAGCTGGGGGCGTGAGCAGCTAAACCAGTAAACCAATTCGCTAGCCTGCTTAGAGAGGTCAGAACTTCTGCATCGTCCAGTCAATCTCTCCGGCAAGGGAAGACCTTCATTCCTGCAAATCCTCACCTTCATTAGACAGCTCCTTCACCAAAAACATCACCTTTAGTTGATTGAGGGGTTCGTGCTGCTGGGCATTAACACCGAAGGAAAGGAGCACCAGTTCTTCACTAGATCAGTTCTCGATGCATGCGTATAATCTCTGGAGAATTATCAGCCGGATTATCAGTGGTAATTGTTGATCTGTTCTCCGTAAATCTCTACCCTAGTTAGCTATAAAATAGGGCCATTTGCCCAGCACTTTGCATGCGAGTTTATTTCAATATTATTGTAAACCTGGAGGCTTTAAGCAAGCCCTAGAATAGAAAACAGTAGAATATCCCTATCTGGGATATTACAGTCGTATCAGAGCTATTTTCCTTGCCAGTTGTGGGCATGCAAAATATATAAATGAATTCAGAAGACCCATACAACATTACTTACCAGAGACAAAGGGGTAGAGACAGTAATAGAGGAGAAGAGGAATTAGAGGACATAGAGTTGTGGGACAAAGAGTATCAGTTTGGAAAGAGAAAAGAAACAATGGTAGAGGATGATAAAACAACTTTCAATAGTCTCATGTCAGCCATAAAAGAACTCACTACTGGGCAAAAAGAAATGACGAGTACCTTCAGGCAAATGACAGAGAAAAATGGGCCCACCCCACACAGTCCCTTGTTTCCCAATGGTGATAGGGTATCCACCACCAGTAGTAGGGAGCACTTACATACCAACATGTAGAGCCATCCCCGTATATACAACAAGCTTTCCTGACCTACCATGCCTTAATTCTTAGATAGTCCAGCTGCAGTGCCTCTAGCACAAGCAGAACCAGAGGAATCCATGAGTGCCTATCTAAGGGAGTATAGAGCCTTAGGAGATGACTTCCATTCAGCCATGACCTTCACTGACTTCTGCCACTTTAAAAGTAAGAACAAACCCAAAGCTTACAATAGGCCATTCACCCAGAACTATAAGTTACAGCACCGTAGGGAAACTGACTATCCCTACCTTTGACGGTACCCGAGGTATTCCAGCCTGAAATTGGGTGCAGAAGTTGGATACATACTTCCAACTCAACCCCATGATTGAGACAGATGCCATTAAATTGGCTACCTTGCATTTGGATGGAGAAGCACATGAGTGGTGGTACCATGGGTTAGGGACAATGGGTCACAATACCATCACATCGTACCCAAATTTTACACAAAGGCTCATTGAGCGGTTTGATCGGAAGGACCCTGAGGTACACTTTTGAGAGTTGGTATAGCTCAAGTAAACAGGTAGTGCAGATGCATTTATTTCAGAGTTCCAGAGGATAGCAGTCATGGTGACAGATATATCAAAGAGCAGGTTAATTATGTTGTTTACAGATGCTCTCACTGAACCCTTACGAGGATGGGTCAAGTCCTATAGGACGACCACCCTAGCAGATGCCATCAGCCGAACTAGAGATTTATAGGATGCAGTACCCAAAAATAGATTTCCTCCCAAAACCAATTTTCCTATTAAAGATAAAGAGAGGAAACCCTTCCAGAAAGAATGGATGGACAATGATACTCGACAGGACCTTAGAAGAAAAAGTTATGTTTCACTTGCCAGGAACCATGGGTACCAAGTCACAGATGTTCAGGAAAGGGAAAGGCCTACTACATAGAGGCCTATTCCGACAGTGGGGAGGATGAGGATTATCAAGATCTGGAGCAGGGAGAGGCACTAGAGACAGTTGATGAGGGACATCCCTCAGGAGGTACCATTGCTACTATGACAGGGGTTCCTAGATTCCACACTCTCGAATAAGAGGTACCGTACAGGGCCACAGAGTGGGAGTACTGATAGATGGTGGGGCATCCCACAACTTTATTGATGCTGAATGGGTTAAAAAGAGAGGCATTCGGACTGAGAGTTTTGATGGGTTTTCAGTAGCTGCAGTAGGTCACCCCATGGAGTGTAGTTAAAGGATTCCTAAATTAAAAGTAACACTTGGGAATTATACAGTGATAGAAGCATTCTATGTGGTAGATGTACCTAGCATGAATGTGGTACTAGGAGTCCAATGGATGTATTCCATAGGGAAGTATTCCACGAATTACTAGACCATGGAGATGGAGTTCACAGGAGTAGAGGGACAGAAGGTAGTATCAAGAGGGATGAATACCTACCCTCCCACAGCAGTGACATCACACAGGATGGAGGCAATACTCCTACAGGGAGATATTGAGTGGGCTTCAGAGTGTTTAGTTACCTTCAGGAAACCACCAGATGAGGCCACACAACATCCAACAGATATAGAGGCCTTACTGCAAAAGCACAAGGCAGTATTCGGAGACCTTCCAGCAAGTCGACCTCCAGATAAGGGATTTGAGCACATTATTGAGTTAGAGGATGGGACTCAAGCAGTGATCACCACTCCTTACAGACATCCCAATGGGTACAAAGATGAGATAAAGACTACAATCAAGGAACTACTCAAGCTAGGGTACATCAAACCCAGCTCCAGTCCCTTTGCATCTTCAGTAGTGCTAGTAAAGAAAAAGAATGGAACCCTACACATGTGCATTGATTACAAGGCACTCAACAAAAAGACCATAAAGAATAGGTATCCCATCCCCAGGATTGATGAGTTGATTGATGAACTACAGGGGGAAAAGTACTTTTCCAAGATTGACCTCTGCTCAGGTTACCATCAAATTCGGGTCAGGGAACAGGATGTTCCAAAGACCGCCTTTCGTTGCCACTATAGACATTATAAGTTTCTAGTGATGCCATTCGGGCTCACTATTGCACCAGCTACTTTCGAGTCGTGCATGAACAATATCTTCAAGGCTCAGTTACGTAAGTATCTTCTGGTATTCTTCAACGACATATTGATATACAGTAGAGCTTGGGAAGAACATTTGAGACATTTAGATGAAGCACTTGGCATTCTATAGGAGCAGTCACTATATGCCAAAAATGTCCAAGTGTGAGTTCGGCATGCAGGAGATGTTATACTTGGGGCATGTGATAGGGACCAACGGGGTCCAGGTGCACCTAGAAAAGATTCGGGCCATATTGGATTGGCCTACACCTAAAAATGTGACAGAACTGAAGGGCTTTTTGGGCCTTTGCACCTACTATAGGAGGTATGTCAGTGGATTCTCACAAATGACCGCACCCGTCACAGATCTTACCAAGAAAGGGGCATTCAGTTGGTCGAAGACAACACGACAGAGATTTGAGAAAATGAAAAAGGTAATGAGTTCATGCCCAGTATTAGCTTTACCAGACTTTTCTCAACCCCTCGTATTAGAATGTGATGCTTCAGGAGAGGGAATTTGGGCAGTTTTGATGCAGAACAACCACCCCATTGCATTTGAGAGCAGGAAGCTCAAAGACTATGAGCACCACTATTCGATATATGACAAAGAGATGTTAGCCATTCTCCATGCGCTAACCAAGTTCAGGCAGTACTTAGTGGGTGGCAGATTCAAGGTTAAGACAGATCACAATAGCTTGAAATACTTCCTAGAGAAGAAAGAGCTAAACGAGAGGTAGCAAAAATGGGTAAGCAAAGTTCAGGCCTATGACTTCGAGATTGAGTACGTGGAGGGAAAGAACAATATAGTGGCCGATGCACTTTCCAGACGACCAGCTACTTTATCCCTTATGAGCATCTCATCAGATTGGAGATCTCATCTTTTGGTTGAGTACTCCAAAGATAAGTTTGCTTGCAAGCTATTGGATGGACAGATTCAAGATGATAGGTATCGGGTAATTGATGACATCATATACTACAAAAACAGAATCTTCTTAGTTCCAGAGTCTTCCCTCAAGAAGAAGATTTTGCAGGCAACGCATGATTCACCATTAGCAGGGCATTAGGGGTTTCTCAAGACCTACAGACAAATTAAAGAAAGGCTCTCATGGAAGGGCCTCAAGAATGATGTGATACAACATGTGAGAGAGTGCAGCTTGTGCCAACAGAACAAAATAGAGCACACCCACCCGGCTGGTTTACTACAACCCTTACCTATTCCCGAGCAAAAGTGGGAGAGCATCTCTATGGACTTCATTACTGGGTTGCCCAAGGTTCAGGGAAGAGACTGCTTGTACTTAGTGGTGGACAGATTGACCAAGTTCGCTCACTTCTTTGCCATTCCTTCAGATTATTCAGCGGCACAGGTAGCAGTACTATTTTTCAGAGAGGTATTTAGACTCCACGGGTTACCCAAGACCATTGTCAATGACAGGGATAGCAAATTCACAGAAGCCTTTTGGCAAGAGCTTTTCTGGTTAGTAGGGACCGAGTTAGCCATGAGACCGAGTTAGCCATGAGCACCAGTTATCATGCACAGAGTGACGGACAGACAGAGATTGTCAACAAGTGGATTGAGGGATACTTGAGAAATTACATAGCAGGTCAGCGGAGGACATGGATCAAATGACTACACTTTGGTGAACATTGTTACAACACCACCCACCATATGACCATTGGGATGACCCCTTTCCGAGCTCTGTATGGGTATGATGCTTCCACTTTCGCAGACCGGATATTCGGCGATAGCAAGCCCCCCAAGGCCAAGGAGTGGATTCAGGAGGGTCAAGATATCCTCAAGATACTCAGGGAGAACATACAGGCTGCTCAGAATCAGTGGAAGATATATGCACACAGGCACAAGGTTGAGCGCAGTTTTGAGGTAGGAGACTTCGTTTATTTACGCCTCCAACCTTACCGACAGTCATCTTTTAAAAAGAAAGGAGCGAATAAACTCAAACCTCGCTTCTATGGTCCATACAAGATAATTTGGAAGGTTGGAGAGGTAGCATATGAGCTAGAAATACCCGCAGAGAGCAAGATTCACAACGTATTTCATGTCTCCAACCTCAAGAAGGTAGTCGGTCAGCAGATTGTTACATCTTCCGAGTTGCCCCCCTTGATGATGAGGGGCAATTGATTCTGATTCCTTAGCGCATCCTAGAGGTGCGAGAGCGGAAACTGAGGAACAAAATCATCAGAGACTACTTGGTTCAGTGGAAAGATCTGCCTATAGAGGAGGCCACTTGGGAGGGAGAACGGGTATTACAGCACCCAACTTTACAGTTGCTTAAGGACAAGCAAACTCGAGAGGGGAGGACTGTAATGTCCTCTTCTGCTTAGGCATTGAGGACCAGCCCGCTAACCTACATGATTCCCATAGGTTCAAGCGAGCACTGACAGTCAGGGAATCAGTTGTGGACTGATGCCATATAGGAAGATCTAGGGCATCAATATTATATCATCATTGGGTAGACAGGGGCCACCAGAGCCAAAGGCCACCTGCATGCATGACATATGAGTACTATTTCATGATGCATGCACCCGATTGAGTCTCCATGCACCTGCATGCAAGTCAACTGCAAATTAGAAGTTAAAGTGACCTAATAAGGTCAAAAGTTAGGTTATTTGCAATTGAAAGTTAGAGAAGAAAGGTAAAGTGAAGGGAGAAGGACACTTATGATTATTATTGATTTGGATCTTTTGAGTAGCAGCATAGCGTGCGGCCATTGCAGTTGGGGTTGAAGACGGCGTCTTCAGCTAACGAGGGTTCGACAGTGAAATATCTGCCCTAGACTCCTTCAAGGTAGGCCATTCAGGTCCACCATCAGCTCTTCATCTTATTTATCCATATACAGCTATCCGGCACCCATCAGAAGATTGTTTGCAGGGACGTGTGCAGCTGTGGGGGTTTTTAGCTGGAAAACCCCAAAGCATTCATTGGGTCTCCAGATCTTCGTTTATCTTCTAAATACTGGCATCATTCTCATCATCAGGATCAACCTTCAGTACCAGGTGATCATCAACTTCCAGTTTGCTCATCCGGAGCAGTTCTCATCAGTTTTGTGTAGCTGGGGGCGTGAGCAGCTAAACCAGTAAACCAATTCGCTAGCCTGCTTAGAGACGTCAAAACCTCTGCATGCTCCAGTCAATCTCTCCGGCACAGGAAGACCTTCATTCCTGCAAATCCTCACCTTCATCAGACAGCTCCTTCACCAAAAACGTCACCTTTAGCTGATTGAGGGGTTCGTGCTGCTAGGCAGTAACACCAGAGGAAAGGAGCACCAGTTCTTCACCAGATCAGTTCTCGATGCATGCGTATTATCTCTGGAGCATTATCAACCAGATTATCAGTGGTAAGTGTTGATCTGTTCTCCGTAAATCTCTGCCCTAGTTAGCTATAAAATAGGGCCATTTGCCTGGCACTTTGCATGCAAGTTTATTTCAGTATTATTGTAAATCTGGAGGCTTTAAGCAAGCCGTAGAATAGAAAACAATAGAATATCCGTATCTAGGATATTACAGTGGTATCAGAGTAGTCACTTATACCATTCTTCTATGTCTCCCGAACATCCTGAGCAGTCAGTTTTCCCCAATTTGCACCATGGATAGAGTTATGGTGGATTTATCAATTTCTAGAGATTGTACCAGCAAAAATGAACTAGAAAAATCACTGAAAAAAATGATTTGGCCTCCTGGGTCAACGAAATGGCTTGGGATTTTGACAGGATGATGTATCTCAGCATCTCGGACAGTCCTTCAGTAGTTTACACTCAGCAGATGTCCAGATTATTTATTATGGCTCAGTCAGTGAGGAAAGCCCCTCAAGGGGCGTCCCCCCTTATTGACTATTGTTGTATTTCAATGTTGTATCTTATATTATGAATTTGTAATGGGGCCTAGGGTGAATTAAGCCCCCAATGACCCCCTCCTATGTACTATCATGTCATAACTTATGTTATATTGTGACTTTGACTTAGGATAGGCGTCCTTGAGCAAAGTGCGCCCCCCCTTTTGACTTAGTCATTTGATCCATGTGATGATTTATGTATTGATGATCTCCACCGTTGATGATGTTCTAATCACAACTGTTGGATGAAAAGAAAAGTTAGGGTTTATGTCTCTAAAACTATTTAAGAGAGGTGACCCCCCCATTGTAAGTGATGAGCTTTGGCACCGGAATTTTAATAAAGAGATTTTTGTCTGGGGTTTTCTTTTGTGCATCTTGTGGATGGTTTGATGATCTAATGATTGGAATTGCTACTCTTCTATACTGAGCTTTATTCGGGATACATCTTGCATTTCTTCTTTACCCATCTCATCTGCAGGAAAGGGAGGGGCGCTAGGAGAGAGAGGGCATTTTTGTGGGCCAACTCACGTTCCCCCGGGCTTCTGGGTGTTCGAATCAGGGAGTATCTTGTTCTTTATGTTTTTTATTCCTTTTCTTTTACGTATTTTCCAGATCTCATTATTTTGTCTGATCAGTTGATTTTTCTCTGATCTGGCAGGTTGAAGGAGGCACTAGGGTGACTGGTTGTGGCAAAATAACAACAAGATCTTCTTCGAAAAAGTTCATTTCGACAGGAAAGTGGCATTCTTCATCATTTCTCAATTCATCTGCAAGATCCAGGTAATTTTCTCTTCCTTTATTTTTTGTAACAGCATTGCTCATCATTCTATTATACTAAAACCCTCATTTTGTAGATCTATAGGTTCTAACTTGTGGCAAGCTATTACACTTAAAACCCACTTCAGATTTAGCATAAAACCCCTAAGTTTAAAGTTTCATCACAATCGGACTCCATTTTCCCATCCAAAGCACTGGCTTGCAACTTACGGAAAAACGCCCCCCTTGGGGAAAGTGGGTATTTCACAAACCACAAACTAGGTATTGTTGGTTTCAGTTTTATTGGCCTAATCTTACATCCAACAATCACTTTGAGTAACCAATTTCAGTGATTTTCACCATTTTGCCTTAGATCCCATTTTTCTGCTTAAAACCCTAAGGTAAAATTGGGGCTTTTCACATGGATGCTCAAAATCTCTTGGTTATCATTTTAAACTCTAATTAACCATCCCACTAAGAGATTCTACCAAGTTTTCCTCGGCTATCTATTCATTTTCCTATTTTTAGGGTTTCTTGGTCATAGGGACACCCCCTAGGCTCTGTGTTTTTACCGAGTCTAAAGTGTCGATATCCTTGACTGGTGTGACATCTGAGTTCTTTCGAAAGTCTTGGATATCATAGGTCACGACTTTGGTTGTCTTTCCTTTGCCATCCTGAATAGGATCTCCTCACAGGCCAACTACAAGACTCGTGATAACAATTACCTCAGTAAGCACATGAAACCATGAACAACTAGCTAACAAAGACACAAGATGGACCTCCAAAGCCTTCTTTTATTAATCAGAAAATATTCCAAAGCAAATACACAAAAGCAGAGGTTTCACCATTCATGAAGAAAGAAGGAGAATTGCCTTGCTTTTATAGCCAAAGGAGACCCAAGGTGGGTGTATCCAACACTGAAGATAGAGTGGGAGTTTGCTTGAGTTAACCAAGGGATACGCTTGAGTAGAGTGGAGTGGTCACTAACGAGGAGGCGCCACATCCCATGAGGTAGGGGACCTCACTCCAATCTATTCACCACCTCCTCCTCGCTAGTACAACCAACCACATGCGAGTTTAAGAGGTTGGCGTCATCTCTTCAAACATATGATTCATGACTCCATTAATTTATCCTAAGTTTGACGCATTATCCATTTGGATGAAGTCGCTAACCATGGGGGACCCATTTGCCATGTCACCCCATGCATTAAACAAATCATTTTTTATTTTTTTAAACTTTGGCCTGTGTGCCAATTTGTTGCAACTTTAGCATTTAAGTGACATTTGAATGGACCCTTGGAGAAATAATGCTTTACGAGATGTTTTAACCGCCCAAAACATATGAAAAGCGGGTCCCAAGGTGAAGAGGACACTCTAAGTGTGAAAAGGAACCTCCACACACCAAATTCCGCCTCTGGGTCAAGTTTTTATGACATTTACAAATTTTTTAATTAAACCCTTAAAAAATGGCCTAATTTTGTGGGAAAAATTAATTTTCTCATAATTGAACAAAAACCTAGGGGGACCTAGCACATGTCCATACGACTCAAAATTAATGCCTAGCATGCTCATATACATTGACACATGAGTTGCAATAACCTCCTAAGGCCTAACCACCAAGACGACCATCCCATCTTTGGAGGAGAGATGAAATACTCGAAAATTATACATCGCTTATTTAGCATTGCATAATTAACAAGGAAAAAAACACCTTGGAATGATCGTATTGATGTCTAAGTCTTAGAAATCCTAACCCTTTATAAAATTATCATGCTAGCACACTTTATTACAACTCCCCCAAGGGGGTATGAACATGCAGTACAAAAAAAATAAAATGGGCCTAAAAGGCCTAATGAACTTCTGAACTCTAATCATGAACAAGTAACCTTATTCAAACTTTGTCGGCTCACTTGAAATCCAACTAAGTATGACTTAGTCGGTAACACTCTCTAGTTGGTATCTGGAAGTAGTCATCATTTAGAACTCTGCATTATTGTTAGTTCACAAACGGTTGCAAGATACATCTTGGAAGTGGATATATGTATGCATATTAAATAGTTACTGTTGTAGTATTTTCTAAAACCATACTTGATATATCATTGAATACAAGCCTGCTACACTGCTCTACATTAATAAACACTTGTGGTTGCAATTCCGGTTCATAGTGCATCATAAATGAATACTTGCAATTTGGCAAATAATTGATTATCACACTTGTTATAAGACACATTGTATTTGTTGTTGCACATTGGAAGGTATTTGTTCACACACATATGATATATGTATTAACAAAGACTGAAAGTTGATTAGTAGTTATCCTTAAAAGAAGCATTACTGAAGTGGAGGTACTAATTGCATTTACACGATTCATATTCATGCCCATAGTATATCTACCCCATCATTCTTAGAATGACTCCAATAAGGCACTGGGAACTAACTATCTTCAAAGAGACATTATTTTCATCTAAGTGTCTTTTGCAAATTTGTCATTAGGGCTCCCCCCTAGGAGGTTTTGACTTCCAAAGAAGTTAGGCAACGTGACTAAGGTGACAGTGATCACTTTCTCTACATATGCTTGTCGATGGCTTGGACTACCATTTCATTCGGTAATAGGCGGCACAAGGAGTCCATAATAGTGTAGGATACCTGGTCATGAGCATCCTACCTGGAGCCACATAGTTTGCAGTGTTGTCCATTATCACTTGGACAACATCCTGCAGCCCAATCTCTTGGATGGACTCATCCAACAAGCCACATAGTAAAGCCGTATCTTTGATATGTGTGGATGCATCCACGGATCTCATGAACATAGTCCCCCTAGGGCAATGAACCAAGAAGTCAAGAAGGGTCATACCCCTCATATTGGTCCAACCATCTGACATCACACTGCATCCTATTAAGTCCCATCATTTTCGAAGATCCTCCAATTTGTGAGTGCAATCAGCCTTTTAATCCTGAAGGATGGGCCCTCTCAACTCATCATAACTAGGGGGCTTAAACATCGGTCCAACAATAGAAACCGCCTCAAACATGGACACATAAAATGGGTTCTTTGCAAAGTTAAATGGAATAGCACTCCATAGCAAGCATCGACCAATAAGTTTGTTTGTGTCTGCTTTCTCCTTTACTTTCACCATGGACCTTATAGAAGGTTGTCCACCAGGTTTACATCTTGAAGATACAATGAAAGGTGATGTGCAATGTTGTGTGGAGTGGGTATCGGTATTCCGACTCATCCCACTAGCCCCCACTCCTACTGCAGACCTGAATCTTGAAGCAATTTGATTTTTCACGGCCTTCTTGTATTGTTTCCTTAGCCTAGTGCCCTCAATCGCTTATGTGGCCTTAGCAATGAGTTCTGGGGTTGTTTGGTTGCAAGGACCCACATCATGCCCTACTATTTGTGCAAGGTGGTATTTCAGCCTACTTATCCCACTTGTCATTCTCTTCCCACATAGATTGCAAGAGAGAATTTGTCAATTGAGTGGGTCAACAAGTGTGCCCCGCTCCCAAAATGGATCCAAAGCCTTCGGCATCTTGTATATGGAAAAAATGAAGCTTGATACTTTGAACTTGAAGTTTGAACCTAAGCCAAGAAAAAAAACGTTTTTTAGCATATGTGATTAATGGAAATTTAAAACACAAGAAGAAATCCAAGATAAATTGAGCATTCAAACACCAATTTTTATGAGGATTTATAAGGATCTAGGGCAAGAAAAAAAATGCAAAAACGTTTTTTGGCATGCAAATTACATAACGAGTGCAAAAAAATTGCTTTAAACCCTATAAAAATCAATTTTGAAGATGGAGAATTAATTGGCAATGTAAATCAACAAGAATCCCTCTTGGAAAAATGAGAAACGATGGGCAAATTTTTTACTTACCTTCAGCTATGATAATTCTGGAAAAAAACTCCAAATGACAAGATCCAATCTTCAAATTTGATGCTTGATGGCGAAGGAAATATTGCCTAAACTCATCCTTAAGCACAAACAAAGTGTTTTTGGTCTCCTTAGCTCTCCTCTCTATAATGAACAAAATATTATAATAAAAAATATTAATAATGATAATAAATGAATATTTAAATAATTAATTGAAGAGACACCTTATGAAGGGTGGCGTCTCATCACCAATGAAACCCTTGCATGGGTATTATACAAACATAATTTCTCATTGTATATCATCTTTTTATCATCAATTATATATTATTTTATCCATTCATGGATCACTATTCGTTGGCTTATTTGCGCTGGTTATTTCGGTAAAAACAGGTTTTTCACTGTTTCATTGGTATCAGAGCCAACCCTTCCTCAGGCTTCTAATGATCTCCGTCTTGTAGCCAAACTCTCAAGGGTTCCTTGAACCAGGATCGTTGATCTATCATGGGCTTTTATCCATCTTCCCCATTCCCCGACCTCCAAACCATTTTTTCGACCCCCTTTCTACTCCAGTGATCTGCCTCTCATTCCACTCTGCCTCCTACCACCCACCACTTCTTCTGCCTGGTCCACCATCTATTGATTCGCTACGTCCACCCCTCCACGCTTCCACACTTCTCACAACCCCACGCCCACGCTTATCCCCCACGCTCCCTTGCTCCACTCGCCTGCAACATTCACCGCAATCTCGTCCTACACACCAATCCACCTCCTGTCTCCTCCAGCAACTCACACCCTTTGCGCAGCCAATCCTCACCCTCTCTCCCAGCACACTCCTGCTCACCCTCTCTTCCCGCTCCACCCTCCCGCGACCTCCCCGTCCAGCTCTCCTCCAACTTCCCCCACATTCACTCTGTCAGCTCCCCCTCCCACTGTTACATACACCAACGCCCAGCCTCCACACCCCGCATCCCTCCTCCGCACACTAACCCCACCACCTCCGCGCAACACCACCACGCATCCTGCCTCCACTCCCAGCGCCTTGTCCAGCTTTCTCCTGCATCCAGCTCCCCGCCACCTCCCCACCCCTCGCACAACCTTTCCCTTGCTCTACGGACAGCCTTCACCACCACCTTGCCTCCCCTCCTTTCGAGCCCGCCCTCCAGCATATTGCTAGGGTTTAAAAGCGTAAATAACTTCAGGTCAAAACTATATAAAAAAATTATTATAATAGTTTTATTATTTTAAATAAAAAATATTGTTATAATAATTCAAACTTTATCAATATAATAATAAATATTATTATATATCAATAAGGTTTATATATATCGATTGATATTATTATTAAATTTTTAATAATAATAATAATAATAATTGTATTATTACAATTATTCATTCAAAAAAAATTCGAAAAAGAAGGGGTTAAAAGAAAATTTTCTATTCTCTACTCACAGGCTGGCAGGACTGAGGTTCTGATACCATTTTAATGGTCCTGATCAAATCTGGTATGAGTTTTAGTTGACTGTTAATATACTTTTGGACTTGGATTTTAGTCAAACACTTGTCCCACAGTACTCAGATACCCCTGTAGCATTTCCCAATCCCAAACTGAACTGACTTTTGCTAGTACTGAGGTGTGTGACTTTTGTCAAACACCTAGGCAATCACGACTGTGACACTGCTGTAGGAGTTTTTCTTCCAAGTAGAATTTAGTTTATATGCTGCTTATTGTTTGTAGTTACATATAACAATTCAGATCACATTTATAACAGGATTTAACACATTGAAACACAATCAAACATGGACTTTTATCTAATAGCATTAAACTCAAAGACATAAATTATTGCTGAGATTTTCTAACAGTTGAAACAGTTGTTAAGAAACTAAATAACTCGGACTTATAAGATTGATTCAAATCTGTAGATGGCAAAGAAATGGCTGCTCCAAACAAGCATAGACGGTCTTCTCTTTGCTTCCCCAATGAGCTGTAGATAACTGAAGATGGTGGCGTTGTGTAGGCAATGAACTCTCCTCTTATAGAGCCCTCAAAGTACCCAAACTGGTTTGCACTGTACTGTAGCCGATTGCTGTAAGAAACTGAAGGCATTTACATCCCCCTTCAATCAGTTTCGACCCCACCCTTTTTACCCACAGACTACTGCAATTTGCCCTCAGCACACAAGGGCAGCGAACTCAATGATGGCACAAACTCATATGTGTTAAAATTTTGTACCTTGGAAGTTGTTCCCCTAGGTGATTTTGCCTGAGTCACTAGGAAAGGGGGAAATAAAGTGACCCTTGCATTAAATGACTTGTGATAAGCATTTAATTACACACTAGAGATTAAAATGTCTTTTTGATAAATTTAAGTGAGGTGAGTGAAATTAATTTTGTTGCCGCCTAATTCGCACCTCGGGTAACGTGGCAGAAATCTTCAAGCCACTGGGTGCGACCTTGGGGGCAAGCTCGAGCCAAGTGCTGTCACCTG
>LPNX010724065.1:1002817-1077165 GCA_001517045.1 Pseudotsuga menziesii
TTCATGAGAATTAAAAAGTGCATTAATTCTCAACCTCTCATCTAGGTCAATGTGGGGCCTTGGATTAGATTTTTTTCACTTACCCCAAGCAACCAAACAAAAAGACAAGGGAAAGCATTTTCATTTTCAAAGTGTGTGAGTTTTTGAGAGAGAAAAGCCATTGACCTCTTGGGCAGAAGAACACAGCATTGAAGGAACAGACTTGGCATGCTTTCCAAGAACAGTCCGTACAACAGCATTAAATTGGCACAGATCCCAACGAGGGAAAACTGGGCATGCAGTTCAAGGTTACAGGCTGTAATAAATGCATCCATACAGCAGCATTAAATGCTTGGAGACCATACAGCAGAAGTGATTTCGTACAGCAGGCACAATTTCCCAGACGTCCATATAGAGGCACAAAAATTGAGGAGTCTGTACAGTGCAATACTGTAGTGAACAAGATAAATAATAAATAACCATTAATAAATATTAATAATATTGATAAAGTAATTAAATAATTAAATGAAAAGTTAAATGAAGAGGCACCTTATGAAATGTGGTGTCTCATCACCAAGGCAACCCTTGCATGGGTATTTATGCAAGCATCATTTTTCATTGTCAATCATCATATCTTATCAATTATATTTGTTATTAATTATCCATTCATGGATTACTTGGGAGTATTTGTGCTGGTTATTTTTCTAACAGATTTTACTGTTTCATTGGTATCAGAGCCCCTTCTTGGGCAGATTCCGGCTTGTGGCCAATATTTTCTGGAGCTTATCCAAAACTGGGTCTTTGAACCGCATAGGTTTTTGACCAACCCTTATATATATAATATTATTATTATATTAATAATAATATTTATTATTTTTAAAGTTCTAAGTGCTTCCCATGAGAAAAAAAATTATTATTATTATTAATCAATAATTATCATTAGAATTATTATTTAATACAAAAAAAAGAAGACCAAGAAGATATTAAAAAGAGTATAAATCAAGTCTCGAAAGATATTGAAGCCCATTGTGGATTTGTTGAAGAAATTATGGATTCCATATAAATCCAAATTTTGGAGTAAGTGTCCTTATTGTGAAATGGAATTCCAATATCTGACATTTTTTAAGAATGGCAATCGCTACTGTCCAATATGTGGTAAATATTTTATTATGAAAGACGATCAAGGTAATTCACAATTGCAATCACAGAAACCAGAAAGCAAATTAGGATACTTCAAGGAAAGCAATAAAAATCTACAAATTGAGATGAGTAAGCAGATCATTCTTCATAAATTGATAGAGCAAGAGAATCATCGCTCAAAAGATCAAAATAAAAAACTAGGAAAAGCTAATGAAAATATCGAGAAACTCTTATCAGCTAAGAATGAAGAAATATCTCGATTAAAAAATTACAACCAAGACCTTAAAGACAAAATAAAAAAGTTTGAAGATAACGAAAAATCACCGTATAGAAGTGATAACGATTTAGAAGAAGACATAAAGCGCTTAAACCAACTCATCATGGACAAAGATGATGAATTGGCGCAAATCCAGAGAAATCTAAAAAGTCAGAAATCATAGACATGTCGACATCAGCAACAGAAGGAAGAACTCCAGCAAAAGGATGATGATACTAAAAAGAAGAAAAATTTAGAAATTGCGAAAATTAATGGCAAATTAGCAAGCAATACCGAAAAACTATTTTGATTAAGAATTCATAACAAGACATTACTTACGAAAATCAAGAAACTAAAAAATAGTCGGAACAAGAAACTTTCCAATGAAGACCTCGAAGGAAGAATCTTAAAACAGTAAGAAGAAAATTATCGACTAAGGAATCTTAATCAAGAACTAGAGGAACAAATCAAGAAGTTAAAAGAGGAAAAACAGTCGCAAGACAAAAGGTTCGAGAAGAATCAGAATAATAATAATAATCTATTAGAGAACAAATTAGTTCAAATCCAGAAGGAAGCATCTAGACCCTCCAGAAAACAAATTCCAGTAGAAGAAGAAGAAACAAATACAAATTTGGTTCTCGTCGCAGTTCAAAACGAAGTCAATCCAGCAGAAAAACAAGCAACAAGAACTCCTTACCGACACCCAAATTACAAAAATCATTTTGACCAACGACAGGGTCAAAATGAACATAAACAAAGGAGTTATAATTTCAGAAGCGAAAGAACACAAAACCTACAACCTAAGCAGAAAACAGGAAGATTTATCCAACAAAACGATCAACAATCATCTCCGATGAAAATAGATCTCAAATGGACCATATCACAGACGATGTGACATTTTTTCTTTGGAGTTCATAACTCGTATCGTCTCATTTCGACAAGTGTCGCAAGTACTAAAATAAAGGATCGAGAGATGACATTACAAGCAAGAAATGAGACGTAGGCCTTGTCTTCAATAAAGCTTTGAAGACAAAGCTTCCCTTAAGGGGAAGGCAATGTAGTGAACAAAATAAATAATAAATAAGCATTAGTAAATACTAATAATATTGATAAAGTAATTAAATAATTAAATGAAGAGGCATCTTATGAAACGCGGTGTCTCATCACCAAGGAAACCCTTGCATGGGTATTTATGCAAGCATCATTTCTCATTGTAAATCATCATATCTTATCAATTATCTATTATATTAATTATCCATTCATGGATTACTTGGCATATTTATGCTGGTTATTTTTCTAAGAAACAGATTTTACTGTTTCAAATATGTCCCAGCATTAAATTCAGCACAAATTTCAAGGTGGTCTGAGCACAGAATTGAGGCTGGCAGGTGCACGTTTTCCAAGGCTAAAAATTGTTGAGATAAATTGTGTTTGTATGCTGTAAAATTTCTTAACTGATAGAAATAAAATTCTCCCTCTCAAACAGGTTTTCCCATTCTTGGTTTTTGCCTAGGCATATTGCTGAAAAATTCTGAGTCTTTAAATTTTCATGGTGTGCAATTTTATTAAATTTCTGCATGTTAAATTTGATGTCCATTCAGTCTTTCAAAGTCTGAATTTTTTGTGGAAGTTACAACACTCATTTCAACTAGGTTGGGCATTTAATTTTCCATAAATTTGACTTGAAACCGGGTTGGGTTTAACACCAAAAAATTTCATGGTATCAGAGCTTGTGGGCAAATTGTTGCATTGAAATTTTCAAACTGTCAGTGGGTAGCACCTTGTTGAAATTTGAATTTGCATTGAAATGGCTATAGGACTTTAGGTTGGAGGATAGGCTTGAATGGGGCTGGGAATTTTGTCCCATGGAAGGCTAGGATAGTGCTTATATTGGAGGAAAATGAATTGTGAAGTGAAGTGGTACATAACACATGCTATTCTTGTTTAGGTTCCTACTTCCGTCAATGCACAAGCATTATCAGTCTTCAACAAAAAGGACATCAATGCTAGAAGGATAATTCTTGATGTAGCTAAAGACCATGTAATTCCTCACATCTCAGGTAAAGACCGTGCATATCAGATGTGGGATGCTTTGACTAGGTTGTACCAGAGTTCAAATGAAAACCGAAAAATGGTGTTGAGGGAAAAATGGAAGAGTATTAAGATGGCCAAAGCAAAGAGAGTGACTTCCTACCTTATTAGGATATCTTAGGTGAGAGACAAGCTTGCAACAATTGGGGAGGTTAATGGCACTAAGCTAGTGTAGAGAGCTATGAATGGGGTATCCAAGCCTTGGGTTGTTTTTGTGGAGGCTATAGTCGCCAGGGAGAACTTGCCTTCTTGGGATAGACTCTAGGATGATTTCATGCAGGAGGAGACCCGGAGAGGCCTTATGCAGGGTAGCTCTTCCAACAGTGGGGCGGATGAGGAATATGTAGCTTTGAATGCAAAAGGAAAGAAGTCTAAGAAGGGCCCACAGCAAGGTGGGGCTAAGAAACAGCAGCAGCAGGGTGGACAGAAGAAGGATTTGAGCAAAGTCAAGTGCTTTGCTTGTCAGGAGTTTGGACATTATGCCTCGCAGTGTCCAAACAAGAAGGAGAAGAAGCAGTAGACCGCAGCTTCAGCAGGGATTGAGGAGTATACAACCAGATTCGAGAAAGAGTTTTCTCTATGCGCTTGACATGTTGAGAGAGAGAGAGCTTCCATCATCACCAGCGTTGATATACAGGTTCAGAGGGAGTATTCTTTGTTGACCGACCATTCTTTCAGTGCATCCATCACCAGCACTTGATATATTGACAATGGACCCTCGAGCCACATGATAGGTGCTTGGGAGATGCTCTCCGAGCTTTCACATGCAGGCATAGATGTGGAGGTCGTATTGGGGAATGACAAAGTTGTCAGAGATGTTGGGCGTGGGACCATTACATTTCAGAGGGAAACCATGAGTCCCATGACTTTGAGGAACGTGTTGTTTGTTCTTGGGCTAAAAAAGAACTTAATATCAGTTTCCATGATTGAGGACAAAGGGCTTGGGGTGTCTTTCCTGGATGGACATGTGCGTGTTTTCCCCAAGACTGTAGGACCATCTGCCTCTTACACCATTGAAGTCAAATGTGGGAAGCTATACAAGCTCCTATTTCATCCTCGGCATGCTTTGACAAATAGCAGCTACAGTGAAATTTGTGAGTTGTGGCATAAGAGGATGGCTCATCTGCATCATCCAGCTCTGAGGATGTTGAGAGACATGGTTATAGAATTGCCAGAGTTCAGCACAGAGCACAGTGATGTGTGCAGAGGGTGTGCTTTAGGAAAGTACACCAATCCTACCTTTCGAGCAGTGATAGCAGGTCAGCTGGAGTGTTTGATTTGATACATTCAGATTTGTGTGGTCCCATATCATTTGTTTCTCTGGGAAGTTTTGAGTACTATGTGATATTCATCGATGACTATTCCAAGAAAACTTTGATCTACTTCCTAGGGAACAAGAAATATGAGGAGGTCTTGCAGAGGTTCCAAGAGTTTAAAGCTCTTGTGGTTAACCAGACTGAGAGGAGGATCTGGGTACTCAGATCAAATAACGGGGGTGAGTATACCTCCAAGGAGTTTGATGAGTATTGCAGACAGGAGGGCATATGGAGACAGTTTACAGTACCGTACACTCCTAAGCATAATGGAGTGGCTGAAAGGAAGAATCGATCTATTGTGGGAGAAGGAAGAATCGATCTGAGTCTTCCTTTCTTCCTTTGGTTCAAGGCATGTAGTACAGTTGTATACCTTCATAATAGGAGTCCCCATCATTCCTTGGGAAGCAAGACTCCTGAGGAGATGTTCACAGGAAAGAAGCCTGAGGTTGGTCACTTTCGCATATTTGGTTGCATGAATTATTCACATGTCCCTTATGAAAAGAAGACAAAGCTTGAGCCCATTACAGAGAGAGGCATCTTTGTGGGGTATGATGAGACTTCGAAGGCCTTCCGCATTTATCATCCTGCCCAGAGGAAGGTTGTTGTGAGGCGGGAAGTGATATTTGAGGAGTGAGCCTTCAGAAAGCCTAGAGAGTTGGTGCAGGAGGAGCAGCAGGTCCCACACCTCAGGTAATTTCACAGGTATCGACAGTTTAGAGTACAGGTTCACAGGTTTCCGAAGTGACTGGGCCGCAAGTTACAGGTACAAGGTCTTCAGGTTCAATGATTCACCCAGTAGGTACTTCGGGGATGGATTCTGGTTCTCAGGTCACATGTTCACCAGTTACAGTTATCGGATCACAGGTTTCACTAGTGGCTGGTTCACCAGCTCCTGGTCCACAGGTTCCTAGGCCATCTACTTCTGGGAGTTCTTTAGATGATGATAGACCAGTTTGGGAGCGATCTTCAGGGAAGAGGAAGCCTAGATGGCTTCGTGACACCTTGAAGGAAGCATAGGCATTTAGATCGCCCAAGGAACCAGTGAGGACAGTAGTGATGCCAGGCAGGTTAAGTATGGCTTTGGTTGCTAGTCTTCGTGATTCGAAGCCATCTACATTTGAGGAGGCCTCTCAGCATCATGTTTGGAGAGATGCCATGATGGAAGAGTTCCATTCCATCATGAAGAACGATGTATGGGAGATTGTACCGAGACCAGAGGGGAAGTCAATGGTGACTTCCATGTGGATCTACAAGGTGAAGCACGTTGCAAATGGAAGTGTGGAAAATTTCAAGGCTCGATGTGTGGCACGGGGATTTTCACAGGTTGAGGGAGTTGATTATGATGAGGCCTTTGCGTCGGTTGCCTGATATTCCTCGATTAGAGAAGTGATTTCCATAACAACAGAGATGGATTGGACACCGGATGGATGTGAAAACTGCATTTCTCAATGGACATTTATAGGAGGAGGTATATTTGGAGCAGACTCAGGGATTTGAGATCCATGGGAGGGATTCCCATGTGTTCAAGATGAAAAATGCCTTGTATGGGATGAAGCAAGCTCCTCGAGCTTGGTATTCCAGGATTGATGCTTATTTGTTGTCAACAGGATTTCAGAAGAGTGAGGTTGATCCCAACCTTTACTACATTGTGGTTGGTGGAGACCTGCTCACTCTTCTATTGTATGTCGATGACTTGTTTATCACGGGTGAGGAGCGCCTCATTGCAGCTTGCAAGAGGGATCTTTCTTCAAAGTATGAGATGACAGATATTGGGTTGATGCACTATTATTTGGGGATGGAGGTTTGGCAGGAACCTGGTCACATTTTCCTAGGACAAGGAAAGTATGCAATTGATGTATTGAGGAGATTTCGAATGGAGGACTGCAAGCCGATGGCCACACCGATGATCACCAACTGGAGGAAGCTTCATGCTTCTAAGGGAGAGTTGGTGGATCCTACTTTATATCGTCAGCTCATTGGTTCATTGATGTATCTGGTCCACACCGGGCTAGACTTGTGTTTTGCGATGAACAGTCTCAATCAGATCATGGAGCCTAGAAGAGTGCACTGGGTAGTCGCGAAACATGTGTTGAGATACCTTGCAAGGACAATGGATTATGGTCTAGACTATAGGAGATCGGGTGGAGTTAGTTTGGTTGGATTCACTGATTCAAATTGGGCAGATAGTGTGACAGCTCGGAAGAGCACTTCCGGTTGTTGTTTCAGTTTGGGCTCGGCAGTAGTGTCGTGGTTCAGTTGGAAACAAAAGTACGTTGCTTTGAGTTCTGTTGAGGCTGGGTACATGGCAGCTAGTCATGCTAGTTGCGAGGCACTGTGGCTTCGCAAATTGTTGGTAGATTTGTTTGATCAGGAGCTTAGGCCTACGGTGATTTACTGTTATAATCAAAGTTGCATTCTTCTCTCTGAGAATCCAATGTTCCATGATAGGTCCAAGCACATAGAGATCAGATACCATTTCATCTAATATTATGTTCAGAGAGGAGTTCTTGAGTTACGGTACATATGCACTGATGAGCAGATAGCAGAAATTCTCACAAAATCCTTGGGGCAGGGCAAGTTTATCTTCTTCAGGGATAAGTTGGGAGTGGTGAAGAACAACTTCCTCAGTAAGAGGGAGTGTTAAAATTTTGTAGCTTGGAAGTTGTTCCCCTAGGTGATTTTGCTTGAGTCACTACGAAAGTGGGAAATAAAATGACCTTTACATTAAATGACTTATGATAAGAATTTAATTACACTTTAGAGATTAAAGTGTCTTTTTGATAAATTTAAGGGAGGTGAGTGAAATTAATTTCATGAGAATTAAAAAGTGCATTAATTCTCAACCTCTCATCTAAGTCAATGTGGGCCCTTGGGTTAGATGTATTTTCACTTACCCCAAGCAACCAAACAAAAAGGCAAGGGAAGGCATTTTCATTTACGAAGTGTGAATGAGTTTTTGAGAGAGAAGATCCATCAACCTCTTGAGCAAGAGAATGCAGCAGTGAAGGAACAAACTTGGTATGCTTTCCAAGAACAGTCCGTACAACAGCATTAGATTGGCATGGCTCCCGAGGAGAGAAAACCGGGAACTCAGTTCAATGTTACAGGTTGTAATAAATGTATATGTACAACAGCATTAAATGCTAGCAGACCATACAGCAGAAGTGATTCCGTACAGCAGCAGGTGACACAAATTTCGAGGCACTAGCACAAATTTCAAGGAGTTGTAACGGCAGGCACGATTTCCCAAACATCCATACAGTGGCACAAAAATCGAGGAGTCCGTACAGTGCAGTACTGGCCAGCATTAAATTCAGCACAAATTTCGAGGTGGTATGAGCACGAAAATTGAGGCTGAATAGTGCACGTTTTCCAAGGCTGAAGATTGTTGAGCTAAGTTGTATTTGTCTGCTGTAAAATTTCTGAACTGATAGAAATAAAATTCTCCCTCTCTCAAACAGGTTTTCCCATTCTGGGTTTTGCCTAGGCATATTGCCGAAAATTCTGAGTCTTTAAATTTTCATGGTATGCAATTTTATTAAATTTCTGCTTGTTAAATTTGATGTCATTCAGTGTTTCAAAGTCTAAATTTTTTGTGAAAGTTACAGCACTCATTTAAATTGGGTTGGGCATTTAATTTTCCATAAATTTGACTTGAAACCGGGATGGATTTGAACACCAAAAACTTTCATTATGTACAAACTGGTTCACTAAGAATTGTGCCTCCCTTCAATTGTCTCAGCCTAAGTTATGGAGGCTCACACCCCAAATCCCAAGCAATGAAGCAGATCAATTTCCTCTTCGGCACTGAACATTGATGTGACAACTAAAGCGGTTGTCATGAAACTTGGTTACCTCACATATCTGGAGTGCCCTCCACAAGTGACCACTAAACTCAGCTCCAACTCCACGAAATTGTAGCAATTGCTTCCCCAACCATGGCAGTAATATTCAATAGAAAAATCTAAGTGATCTTTCCCTTCAAGATTGACTGGGTAGATAGTTTCACCACTGAAATCAATATTTTTCTCCTAGAGTTTTTGTTCCAAGAGAAAGAAGCTACAAGAGCCCTTCAATTCTTTTCGAAAGTGAAAATAACATCAATGGATGGGAATGAGGTCGATTTCCTCTTTTAAACTTATTTTTCCCCCTTTTGGCCACTTTTACCTTTTTCTCGCCACTTTTATTTTTTTCCACTCAACTTTTAATTAAAGTGGCTTTATAAAGCCAAAGTCACTTTTAGGACCCCATTAATTAATTATAAAGTGACTTTTCTAATGTTTAATAATTAATTGACTATTAGTCACGGTGTCACTTTATAACCCTTTTTCCCTTTTTATTTAATGTCACGTTAGTAATATAACATTTTAGGCCTAAGTGACATCAAATAACAATAGTAGCATAATTCGAGCACGAATACGATTCGATACGAAAAAATAACATAATGACAAAATCTAGTACAGATAAAATAAGGAAGTAGAATTCTTATATATAATACTTTTAATCAAATATACAATTTTAACATATATAATATTTTTAATAAAATATTGAATATCAACCATTAAATATTAAACACAAAAAAATTATTCATATCTTATTACACATAATATTTACAACCAAAATTACTCTTTAAAAAACAAAAATATAAAATCTCAACAAACTGGGATGTGAGGAGTATGAGAGAGACCACCGTTAGTTATTAATAATTAATTTAATAAGAAAGTAAAGAAGTATTTACCATTACATACAAAAGGATTCCAAATTAATTAGTAAGGAGTATGAAATTGAATGGTATTTATATTTAAGTGCTTAAATAATTAAAAATTGGTTTTCAAAATTTAGTCTTTGTTTAGTAGAATCCCGTATTCGTGTTATACCTACACCAAAGATTCGATGAATTTCGAATTGTTTGGAATTTCCGTACACAAAAGGCTAATACGGCTGAATTATGCTACTATGCAAATGAAATATCCCAAATCCCGATATTTTCTATTTCTAAGCAAAAAGGCTGATACAACTGGGCATGCAAACTGCCATGCAAAAATCCCTATTTTATAGGAAAAATTAGGGTTAGGGTTTGTGAGATAGAATGAACACTTACCACTGATAAGCCGGTGAAACTGCTTCGGATAAAGTATGCAAGCCCCGAGAACTGGATCGGAGATGGGCAGACCTCTTCTGCTCACAGTGAACACCCATCAGCAAGAACCCCAGTCAAAAAAGGGTGATGCTATCAGTGAAGGAGGTGTCCGATGAAGCTGTCGATTTGCAGGACTGGTAGCCTTCCCGTGCCAGAGAGAATGCCTGATACAAGAGTGATTTCTGAGTCCTCTATGCAGGATAGCGACTTGCTTCTGAGAGACAACTGCTCACGCCCCTAGAATCCCGAAACTGTTGATAACTGTTCCGGATGAGCACGGATGGATCTGATAATCACCGGGTACCGGAGTATGATGCTAATGATGAGAATGGTGCCTGAGTTTCGAAAGGAAACTGAGATCGGAAGGCCCCACAGCTGATTAGGGATTTCCGGCTGAAAACCCCCCTTTTATGGCTGCACACGTGTCCCTGCAACGATCTATACCATATGCTAGATAACTGATGAATGAATGAAGAACAAGTGGTGAACCTGTATGGCTTACCCTGAATAAGACTAGGACAGATGTTTCACTACCGAAATCCCGTTAGCTGAAGACTCCGTCTCCAACCCCAACTACTGTGCGACACGCTGTGCTGCTATCCAAGAACTCCCAAAAATAATCATAATCAAAAGTGCAGTCTCCTTTTGCTTTATCCTTTATTTATAATGTTCAACTGCGAAAACCCTAATCTTTGACCTAATTAGGTCACTTTATCTTCTAATTTGACGTTGACTTGCATGCATGCGGATGGAGACTTAAAAAGTGCATGCATCATTAAATAATGCTGGGATGACATGCACGAAGGTGGCCTTTGGCCCCAGTGGCCCTTCTTGACCTAATGATGATGCCCTAGATGTTCTATTGATGGCATCAGTCCTTAGCTGATCCCCTAACTGTCAGTAACCGCTCGAACCCACAGGAATCACATAGGTTAGTGGTTTTGGGCCTCAAGGCCTAATTGGAAGGGGACATTACAGTCCTCCCCGCTTGAGATTGCTTGTCCTCAAGCAACTTCAAACTGGGATGCTGCAATCCCTATTCACCTTCCCAAGTGGCATCCTCTGGCGGTAGTTCCTTCCATTGAACCAAGTATTCTCTGATTATCCTGTTCCTGAGCTTCCTCTCTCTAGTCTGTATGATCCGTTCGAGAATCAGTATCAGCAGTCCCTCGTCATCTAAAGGAGGCAATTCAGTGGATGGCGCAATGTGTTGCCCAAGGGTCTTCTTCAGATTAGATACATGGAACACATTGAGAATTTTGCTTTCCGGTGGAAGTTCTAGTTCATATGCCACCTCTCCCACTTTCCTGATTATTCTGTATGGTCTATAGAAGCGGGGTTTTAACTTCTCTGCTCCTTTCTTCTTAAGTGAGGACTGTCTGTAAGGCTGGAGCCTTAAGTACACTAAATCCCCTACCTCAAAGCTCCACTCAATCCTATGTCTGTCGGCATACAACTTCTGTTGATTCTGGGCTGTTTGTGAATTCTCCTTCAATATTTTCAGAATGTCCTGACTGTCCTGTATCCAATCCTTAGCCTTAGGAGCCCTACTATCTCCAAATGCCAAATCTGCATAGTCCAAAGCCTCGTAACCATATAATGCCTTGAAAGGAGTCATCCTAATAGACATGTGATAGGTAGTATTGTAGCAATACTCTCCTAGGTGTAGCCATTTGATCCAGGTTCGTTGCTGCCCTGCTAAACAGTTCCTTACATACCCTTCAATCCACTTGTTGACTATTTCTGTTTTCCCGTCACTCTGGGGATGATAACTCGTACTAGTAGCCAGTTCGGTCCCCACCAATCTGAACAGCTCTTGCCAGAAGGCACCCGTGAATCTGCTGTCTCGATCACTGACAATGGTCTTAGGTAACCCGTGTAACCTGAAGACCTCCCTGAAGAATAACTCAGCTACTTGAGCTGCCTAGTAGTCTGATGATATCGAGAAGAAATGTGCAAACTTGGTCAGTCTGTCAACTACTACATATAAACAATCTCGCCCTTTGACCTTGGGCAAGCCTGAAATAAAGTCCATGGAGATGCTCTCCCACTTCTGCCCTGGAATTGGCAGTGGCTGGAGTAACCTTGCTGGATGGGTGTTATCAATCTTGTTCTGCTGACAGATGCTACAATCCCGGACATGCTGCATAATCTCCCCCTTGAGGCCCTTCCATGAGAACCTCTCTCTGATCTGCCTGTAGGTCTTTAAGAAACCTTGATGCCCTGATAAAGGAGAATCGTGGGCTGCCTGAATGATCTTTTTCCTCAATGTGGATTCTAGAACGAGGTATATCCTGTCTTTGTAATAGATGATATCATCCACAATCCTGTACCTATCATCCTGAATTTGCCCATCCAATAATTCGCAAGCGAATTTATTTTTGGAGTATTCCACTAAGAGAAGTGCCCTCCAATTCGTGGATATACTACTGAGAGATAATGGGGCTGAACGCCTGGATAATGCATCAGCTACTACATTAGTCTTACCTTTCACATATTCGATCTCGAAATAATAGGCTTGTACCTTGCTGACCCATTTCTGCTGTCGCTCATTTAATTCCTTCTGCTCTAGGAAATACTTGAGGCTGTTATGATCGGTTTTGATTTTGAACTTAATGCCCACCAGGTACTGTCTGAATTTTGTGAGAGCATGCAAGATGGCCAGCATCTCCTTGTCATATATGGAGTAATGGTGCTCGTAGTTCTTCAGTTTACGGCTCTCAAATGCAATAGGGTGATGATTCTGCATCAACACTGCTCCTAACCCTTCCCCTGAGGCATCACATTCTACCACAAAAGGTTGTGAGAAGTCTGGTAATGCTAGAACTGGACAAGAACTCATAATAACCTTCATCTCCTCGAAAGTTTTCTGTGCTAAGTCTGTCCAAGTGAACGCTCCTTTCTTGGTGAGATCTGTGAGGGGTGTTGCAAATTGGGAGAATCCCTTAACGTACCGACGGTAATAAGTGCACAGACCTAGGAACCCTCTCAACTCTGTAACTGTTTTTGGCGCAGGCCAATCTCTGATAGCTCGGATTTTCTCCATGTCAACCTGTACTCCTTCTGCATTGATTACGTGTCCTAAGTATAGCATTTCCTTCATGCCAAACTCACACTTGGACATTTTTGCATATAGCGAATGCTCTTCTAAAATACTCAATGTTTCGTCCAGGTGTTTCAAATGTTCTTCCCAAGTTTTGCTGTAAATCAGGATGTCATCAAAGAATACAAGCAAAAACTTACGGAGCTGTGCTCTGAAGGTGTGGTTCATGCATGACTGGAAAGTGGCCGGAGCATTGGTAAGTCCGAAGGGCATGACCAAAAACTCATAGTGACCATAATGACAGCGGAAAGTTGTTTTGGAGATGTCCTGGTCCCTTACCCTGATCTGATGGTACCCCGAGCGAAGATCGATCTTGGAGAAGTATTGAGCTCCCCGAAGCTCATCCATGAGTTCGTCAATTCTGGGAATTGGATACCTATTCTTAATGGTCTTTTTGTTAAGTGCTCGATAATCGATGCACATTCCCAGTGTACCATCCTTCTTCTTGACCAGTACTACTGAGGATGCAAAGGGGCTAGAACTGGGCCGAATATATCCAAGCTCCAGTAATTCTTTGATGGTTTTCTCAATCTCATTCTTGTACCTTTTGGGATGTCGGTAAGGAGTGGTGATGACTGCTTGTGTTCCCTCCTCTAGCTCGATGATGTGTTCAAAACCTCGGTCTGGTGGTCTACCTGATGGAAGGTCCCGAAAAACCTTTTCATGTTTTTGTAGCAAGGCTTGAATGTCACTTGGGTGTTGTGTGCTAGTCTCTGGGGGTTTCCTGAAGGTGACCAAACATTCTGCAGCCCATTCTATATCATCCTATCAGAGCACTGCCTCCATTCTTTGTGATGAGACCGGTTTTGGGGGATAAGTGTTCATGCCCCTCAAAACTACCCTTTTGTCATCTAGCCCCTGGAACTCCATTTCCATTGCCCTGTAGTCTGTACTGTATTTCCCTATAGAATAAAGCCACTGAACACCCAATACCACATGAGTATCTGCTACATCCACTACATAGAAAGAGTCTGTCATCTGATAGTTCCCCAAGGCAACATTCAGTTTTGGGATCCAGTAGTTGCACTCCATGCTGGAGTTCCCGGCTACCGCTACAGTGAATCCTTCGAACTTCTCGGTTTGAATACCTCTCTTGGCT
The DNA here is from genome assembly GCA_001517045.1 of Pseudotsuga menziesii. Classification (NCBI taxonomy): domain Eukaryota; kingdom Viridiplantae; phylum Streptophyta; class Pinopsida; order Pinales; family Pinaceae; genus Pseudotsuga; species Pseudotsuga menziesii. Next base: position 1,016,942 of record LPNX010724065.1, read on the forward strand.
ACCCAAGCGGAGTCAATGAAATTGTGGGTGGCTCCCCCATCAATCAATACTCCTACTCTGTGACCCTGTACTACTCCCCTGACCCTGAGAGTATGGAATCTTGGTACTCCAGATAATGTAGCAATAACTCCCTCTGGTGTATCACCCTGGTGTGAATCCTCTTCTGTGGCCTCCTGCTCATCATCGTCCTCATCACTGTCTAAATACACCTCAATGTAGTGAGCCTTCGCCTTCCCTGCACACCTGTGTCCTAGTACCCATGGTTCCTGACAGGTGAAGCATAGCTTCTTCCTTCTCAAGTCTTTCCTAGTGTCCTCATCTAACCAAGTTTTCTTAGGCCCGTCCTGTTGGAAAGGTTTCCTGTCCTTGTCCCTAACAGGAAAATTGGTTTTCAGTGGGAATTTGTTTTTGGGGACTGAATCCTGAAGATCTCTTGCTCTGCTAATGGCATCCTGCAGAGTGATGGGTTTGTAGGCTTTCACCCATCCCCGTAGTGGCTCTGTGAGGGCCTCAGTGAATAACACGGTCAATCTGCTTTCTGACACATCTGTTACCATAACGGCTAGCCTCTGAAAATCTGAAATGAAAGCTTCTGCACTACCGGTCTGCTTGAGTTGAGCCAACTCCTTGAAATGTATCTCTGGATCTTTCCTGTCAAACCTCTCTATGAGCTTCTGAGTGAACTCACCGTAGGAATGTATGGTGTTGTGACCCAATGTCACCAATCCGTGGTACCACCATTCGTGAGCTTCTCTGTCTAGGTGAAGCGTAGCCAATTTAATGGCGTCTGTCTCTGTCATGGGGTTGAGTTGGAAATAGATATCCAACTTCTGAACCCATATCCTCGCTGATCCTTCGTGAGTCCCATCAAAGTTTGGGATGGTCAACCTGCCCAAGGTCTTCTGCAACTCATAGTTGTGATTGAAACCCTTGTTGAAATTCCTGGGCCTGTTCCTGCTCTTCATGTTGCAAAAATCTGAAAAAAACATGGCAGCATGAAACTCATCCCCTAAGTCTCTATACTCCTGTAGATAAGCCCCAAAAGGCTCGCTAGGTTCTACCTGCATGACCGGGCCCCCTACTGTATCTGCCAAGAAGTGAGGCATGGTAGGCCTAATAGAAGGTCTGCTGTATATATGCGGAGTATTCTGAATGTTAGTGTACGCTACCTTTCCACTGCTGCTTGTAGATCCTCGATCTACTGGTGAGGGAGGTGTACTGTTGAGACCTATTTCTGGTTTCGCTGATAATCTATTGATTGCATTGAGGACATCTTTTTGTCCTTTGGCTAAGTCTTGCAATGCAAAGACCAAGCTGCGAAACTCCATTCGATCCTCTTCTTCTCCCGTTCCTTTTCCCCTATCCGAATGTATACCTGTTTGTTCCATGTCTGAGTTGGTATCTTCTAGTTGGATATCTTCAAATTCTTCTGTGTATCTACTCTTCCTCCTCCTATAGGTTACAAAAGGATCTCCTTCTGTATTCATCTACTTTTCATTTCCTAAGCCCACAGCTGGAAAAAAAACAGCTCTGATACCACTGAAATATCCCAAATCCCGATATTTTCTATTTCTAAGCAAAAAGGCTGATACAACTGGGTATGCAAACTGCCATGCAAAAATCCCTATTTTATAGGAAAAATTAGGGTTAGGGTTTGTGAGATAGAATGAACACTTACCACTGATAAGCCGGTGAAACTACTTCGAATAAAGTATGCAAGCCCCGAGAACTGGATCGGAGATGGGCAGACCTCTTCTGCTCACAGTGAACCCCCAGCAGCAAGAACCCCAGTCAAAAAAGGGTGACGCTATCAGTGAAGGAGGTGTCCGATGAAGCTGTCGATTTGTAGGACTGGTAGCCTTCCCGTGCCGGAGAGAATGCCTGATACAAGAGTGATTTCTGAGTCCTCTAGGCAGGATAGCGACTTGCTTCTGAGAGACAGCTGCTCATGCCCCTGGAATCTCGAAACTGCTGATAACTGTTCCGGATGAGCACGGATGGATCTGATAATCACCGGGTACCGGAGTATGATGCTGATGATGAGAATGGTGCCCGAGTTTCGGAAGGAAACTAAGATCGGAAGGCCCCACAGTTGATTAGGGCTTTCCGGCTGAAAACCCCCCTTTTACGGCTGCACACGTGTCCCTGCAACAATCTATACCATATGCTAGATAACTGATGAATGAATGAAGAACAAGTGGTGAACATGTATGGCTTACCCTGAATAATACTAGGACAGATGTTTCACTGCCGAAATCCCGTTCGCTGAAGACTTCGTCTCCAACCCCAACTGCTGTGCGGCACGCTGTGCTGCTATCCAAGAGCTCCCAAAAATAATCATAATCAAAAGTGCAGTCTCCTTTTGCTTTATCCTTTATTTATAATGTTCAACTGCAAAAACCCTAATCTTTGACCTAATTAGGTCACTTTATCTTCTAATTTGGCGTTGACTTGCATGCATGCAGATGGAGACTTAAAGAGTGCATGCATTATTAAATAATGCTGGGATGACATGCACGAAGGTGACCTTTGGCCCCAGTGGCCCTTCTTGACCTAATGATGATGCCCTAGATGTTCTATTGATGGCATCAGTCCTTAGCTGATCCCCTAGCTGTCAGTAACTGCTCGAACCCACAGGAATCACATAGGTTAGCGGTTTTGGGCCTCAAGGCCTAATTGGAAGGGGACATTACGGCTGTGACAAGTATGAGAGAGACCACCATTAGTTATTAATAATTAATTTAATAAGAAAGTAAAGAAGTATTTACCATTACATACAAAAGGATTCCAAATTAATTAGTAAGGACTATGAAATTGAATGGTATTTATATTTAAGTGCTTAAATAATTAAAATTTGGTTTTTTAAAATTGGTTTTCAAAATTTAGTCTTTGTTTAGTAGAATCCCGTATTCGTGTTATACCTACACCAAAGATTCGATGAATTTCGAATTGTTCGGAATTTCCGTACACAAAAGGCTAATACGGCTGAATTATGCTACTATGCAGATAACCACCTTGACCCCTTTTCTTTGCTGTCTATAGCCTACAGGATTCTCTAAGGATACTACATCATCCACCTGGAGTGATCACTTGGGAAGGGACATCACAGCGAGGTAACAGGACCCACTGGCTATTAGTGGCCACCATTGGCCATTAATATTTAAATTAAATTAAAATTATATATCAACCAAAAACCTGTTCAGTATCTCCCAAATTTAACATGATGAGATTATTTAGCTAATGTAATCACATAGGCAATAACAGTAAGTATACAGCCAAGTTTTTAAAAAAATCAATTACTTAAGAAGGTCAGCTATAGCCTATATCAGAGTGTTTATGCTACTGTCAAATTTTATGGCATTTTGTAACTTGTTTGTTATTGCTTGGGCTTTTCATGGGTACTAAAAGAGTGCATATAAAAGGCATTGTTGCATAGATCTATCGTCCTTTCCATCTCTATGAAGTTATGAACATATCGATTTAAAGACGACCTTATGTGAATAAACCTTTCAGATTCTGTAATAATGCATAGTAAAATCTAGTCAAGATGTGAAAGAGAATCTCTAATCAAGAGGAGGTGGTATTCCTAAAAATACAAATTAAAATTTTAAAATTCTCAAAATAGTCATAAACCATGGCTCATATCCCCCTTCCTTACTCTTGGAACATGTTCAGCAAATTCCCAAAGAATTAGAGTTTAAGCATCGAGGTCTTGATTTGTTGAGGCTTTGACTTATAGGAACCCATTTATCTCAAACCCAATACACATTAGAATTCAGAACCAAAGCAAAATACTATTAAAGATTGCTTCAAATTCAAAGAGATACTTGAGGTTGACTTCGTCCTATTAACAAGTCAAGAAGGTACACAAGTACTGAGATTGATCTATTTCACGCTTTATACACCATAGAATAATTGGTTCTTTCTCACATTAGGTTTCACCCAAACCATTAAAGGCAATTTTCAATGGTGCAATTTGCACACATACAAGGCTGTCAAAATTGAAACTGAAATTTCATTAATGTCCTGAAGTGACCATAAGCAATCAAAGAAACTGTAGCACATATCAGCATATGTCAGTGTTGGCGTATATTTCCAGCATTTCCCAAAGGTACAGGATCTAACCTAAAAGTAATCACGGAGTAATGTAACCAAAGATATAATAAGCAATGTGACAGTAAAGATTAGGAAAAATACTAAACTATCAAATTGGGGCTTGTTAATTCACCAGACCTAAAAGCCAAGACTATCAAATGACTAACGATTATTTTTTCTCAGTGTAGGGGCTTTTACTCTCTGGATCCAAAAACCAAGGCCATTCAATGATTAATCTCATGTTTCTCTGATCTTTTGGAGCAAGAAAAATAAACAGAGACTACAGAGTTCATCGAACAAAGAAACAACTTCGTGCATTGTCTAATTTAGAGCATATTAACACAAAAAATTACTTTGTAATAAAAACCTTGTGAAACAAAAAATACAAATACAGGGGTCCACACCTGTTTCTTCTTCAAAAATGCCCAAAGATACAGTTTGTCACTCGCTTCCTTCACATATCTACTGGCTAGTTTTCGGTTATTACAATGTGCAGCAACCAGTGCAAGTTCTGCAGTTCCAGGAATTTTATGCTTCAATACAGCAGTTGCAAGTGCCTTCTGTCCAATTGCAGACTCTGCCACTTCCTTATCAAAAACAGGACTTGTGAAACATCTATTTGAACTCTCATTGGGGAGAGTGTTTTGATTTCCTTTTCTCATTTTAGGCCTTAACTGTTTAATATATATTTCTTCAGCTTCAAGGGCTGCAGCCAATTGCCGATGAACTACAATATCAGGATAACGACGAATAGGTGATGTAAAATGAGTATACATTGGTGTTGCCAATGCATAATGTGCCCACTCAGCTTCCCTGTCTTTCAGTTCTCCTGTGGAAAAGTATTTTGCTAATTGCATTGGCTTTGTAGCATACAGAACAAGAATGTTAAATAAGGCAGGGTCATTCTTCAGCTGATGTCGCATTTTTTCAAGTGAAAGATGCAGTTGGCCTGAAGATGAGATATCTAGTTCAAAACCATGCCTAATGCAAAATGTTTCTAAATCCTTCAATTTCTGCAAATTAGGTTCTGGATGCCTGCGTAGTAGAGCACATTCAGGAAATGCTCTAGAAATTACTTTAGCAACTGTCATGTTTGCTAAAAGCATAAATTCCTGCACTAGAAAGTTTGAATCCTTCTGTTCCTTCATCATACTACCACAAGGCATTCCATTCTCATCAAATGCAAATACTAGCTTTGAATTATCTAATCTTAAAGCTCCATTTTCAAACCTGATATTCCGCCTCTTTCTAGCAATTTCATGCAGACTTCTAATATCTGCAATAATACCTTGCCATTCAAAAGATCCATGCAATTCTGGCCAACCTGTTTCATGAGAGATAATCGCATTGCAGTCAACAGTATTATCTATAATCTCCTGTGCATGCTGATATGAAAGCTTACAGCATGACTGGATTAATGTACGCCCAATCCACTGATCCAGAATTTCACCTGACAGATCAATATCCCACATAACTGAAAAAGCTAGTCTATCAACTCCTGGGTTCAAAGAACACAATTCTTCACAAAGCAGCCGAGGCAACATTGGAATCACTTTCTGGATGAGATAGACACTGGTTGATCGTTCTTGAGCCTCTACATCTAAAGCTGTCTCTGGCAGAACAAAGTAGGAAACATCAGCAATGTGTACGCCAACTCTCACAACATTAGAACCAATGCTCTGAATTGATAATGCATCATCTAGATCCTTTGCTGTTGTAGGATCAATTGAAAATATGCGAAGTTCTCTTAAGTCTCTCCTTTTTTTAAACTCCTCTGGAGGTATTTTCCAAGGAACCTTTGGTAGGCATGCCAGTGAGTCAGGACGAAAATCAGCACTGTGAATCGCATGCTCAATCAGAATTGCAGTAGTTCGTGCCTCTATGTTTCCACCCTGTCCCAAGCTTTGTCTAACAACTGCTAGAGGTAGAAAGCTTTCAGGCCCCCAAGCATCAATCTTTGCAGCCACCAATTCATTTTCAATTGTCATATCACCATCAAGCAATTGGGTTTTGATACATTCTGGCAAACCACTTACAAAAACAACCATTTTTTGAAATCTGCCATCAGCAGGAACTAGCTTAATGGATCCTCCTGCAGAAAACAAAGATGTCCCTTTTGAACTTGTCTTCATTGATAGCTCAGTTCTTGAGAATCCTCCCTTGGCCTTTTCCATATTTAAAATCCACTGTTTAACTTCCAAAAACCCTATTATTGCATCCCGACGAGGCGACTCAACAATAATAGATACCACTATACCAGTTGGCCTCTTATTAGGCCATGACCTTACAGTGAGAATGAGTTTTTCTAATGCAGCTGCAGCCTCATTCTGTTTAAATGTCAGCTCACAGCTTGAGAAGCATTGTTCTGTAGTTTGATGCTTAGTTTCATCATCCACAAGATCGCTAGCTTCTAGGTGTGAAGCCACTGAAGCTGAACAAAGTGTGCTGCCTGCTTGTTCCATACAGACATTGTCATTTAGGCTGGGCCACTGGCAGTCATCTCTTTCAGTGTCTGCATCCCAACAAGTGTCCTCAACTAGTTCAAGGTGTGATATATCATTCAAAACCACCATCTCAGCATGACCACGGGAGGTGTATACATCATCAATGCTGTCATCACCTTCATTTAAAAGTTTATATTCAAAATTCTTCCCAACAGAATCTGTAACTTCAGGGATGACATCTGTAGTATCCCTGCTCTGCTTGCTTGCAGCACCTTTCAGTCTGGGCCATAAAGATACAGGATTCAATACAATCGCAACTACATCACCTTCTATCTGTCACAGCAGAAGGAATGAAAATTGTGTGAAACCACTGGGGTAATTAATTTAGCATATTACCATTGTTGCTTTCTTAATATCAAATATGATTGGAAATGTGTCATGTGTGAGAGGGTGTATCTTATCCATGAATTATAAAGAGCCTGACAATAAAAAGTCTAAAAAGTTGAAAACATAAATTGTATTACTAACTTTAGTGCATATAAAATTTTACTAAATTGGGACTATCTTTAAAAATTTAAAGAGATTCCCTCAGCAGATTGTTTTTCCAAAAATCCTTTTGTTGCATTTATAAAAGACTAAAATCTTCCTGAGTTTGTAGAAGCTATTATGATTCCTTTAATATTTACCTTTTCAAGTTTTTTGCATAATGGCCAACTCCAATAAACTGGTAACTTTCACAGACAAAAAAATAAACTCAAAAAACATTCTAAGCCATCTGTGATTCCTTTAATGCTTACATGTCCAAGTTTTTGCCATAATGGTCAGCTCCTTAGTTATACAGTGCAAGGGTGCAGGAACAGGTGCATGTGCGGCAGGGGACCTAAATATTGGAGTTGTGAGTGTGGAAGTAAACGAATTTTCAATGTAGATATTTGAAAATTCATTACAATAAAACACAATCACTGATCATTAAAAATTTAAAGATTAACAAAATAACAACGAAGCAACAATCCATGACATTTACATTTATTCATTTACTCATAATTCTTTTAAAAATTTAAACATAATATTTATTGGCTTACATGTAAATTATAAAGTTGAGTGTTACTTTTTTACTCTTTATCACACTTTCATCAGTATAAGATATTGAAACCATAGATGCAACTTCTTTCACTATAAAATATAATATACCTTCTTGGAAATCGCTTCTCTCTCAGGTATGAGCAATGCACTCTACTTACATTTTGGTTTGATGTATGTAATTGATAAAAAACAAGAGTATCCTAATGCTGGACAACAATGAGCATTGGCATATCCTACACAGGCCAGACCAATGATATAATGTGACATGTTACCCCAAAATTTTTGAGGGATGTCAAATGTTAGGAAGACCTTCACAAATGGGAAATCTTCTTGCAAAAGATACAAACCACAAGCTTTGCATATCATTGTAGAAGGATCCATCTCACAGGCACGTATCTGTAAATTTTCCTTTAATATTCAAACTAGGGCTAACAGTGCATGCAAAATCGCTACTGATAAACACACATGAATATCTTTTACAGTATGCAGCAGAATATAAAACTGAGAAATAAATCACATCACATCACAATATTGACACTATTATTTTGGGTATTGAAACCCCCAGAAAAACCCAAGATAGGAAAACCGATGCAGCAGTCAAATATAGATTTTATTATGAGAAAATATGGAACTTTTACAATCACTGCAAATTCACCAGTGAATGCAGTACCTGGCAGAATCACTAGGCAAATCCCAGATAAACCTCAAGACCCTCCTGTGTGAGTGTACGGCCCAGCTGTATAAAGCTTGGTGATCCTGCTCCTCGCTCCTCCGTCTTCCCAGCTAAATCCTCTATCTGACTTTCTCTCCATGTATGTATCCTGTCTCTGTCGGAATACAAGTATGTGTGTCCTCTCCACCAATTGATCTCTCTTTTATAACTTTAAGTACAGCGAAAACCCTAATTTCACTTTCACTTAAAGTCAATAAACAACTAGATCACTTTCGTTATTTTCCAAAGTAAACTTAGGAAAAATAATTAAAATAATTGGCTTCCTAATTTAAGTCTTTTGCATGCAAGAACACATGCATGCAGAAAGACCTTCCTTGTTGCTGCTAGTTTAACACTCCCTCTCAACGAGGAAGGGATTTGGTAGCAACCCCAACTTATCCTTGAACTTCACAAAATTCTATCTGCAAAGTGCCTTGATGAAAATGGCCACCACCTGCTCATCTGTCTGTATGTACTCCAACCGAATGGTTCCTCTCTGAACACAATCTCTCAAGAACTGGTACCTGATGTCTATGTGTTTGCTCTGGTCATGGAACACTGGATTCTCAGATAGCCTGATGCCACTCTGATTGTCACAATGAACTACTGTATCCTCTAGCTCACACTCGAACAACCCTAACAGTAACTTCCTCAGCCACATACACTCACAAGCAGCCATGCTGGCTGCCATGTACTCTGAAGAAAATCTTGACTTAATAAATGAAATAGTTCATTCACACATTCTATCAAACAGTTTCAAAATCTAGGGTTTTAACTTAAAAATAATGACAAGTAGAATCACACTTCTGAAAATGCACTTCAAATTCTGCCATATGCTGAAACATTTTAACAGATGAACACAATAAATGTTGGTCAACAGACCAAGCAAAACCCCATTGCTTGGGAAAAACCCTAAGAAGAAGATTTTTCATTAAGAAGATCAGAAATTTCAGTGTACTAAAATTTATCTTTAAACCCTCACAAGCAAAATTTTCCAAATCTGAAATAGCAGCAAAAATTACTCAAAAACAGAAATTATCTTGAAATTTGAGCCATGCCCGAAAACTACTATACATCCTGATGCATGGACTGTACGGTCTAATGTACTTTTCTGCCTCGAAATTTGTGCCCACTTGTGCTTCAATTAATGTTGTATGGTCTGCATTTAATGTGGCTGTACTTTTCTTGGGATTCAAGCCACTTTCTTGGAAATCAAGCCCCACACATGCGGCTGCAATACATGCATAGGTATGGCTGCTACAGCTGCCTAGGAAATCGCGCTGCTCTCTCTCTTCTTGAAAATCATGCCCTTTCTCTTGGTTTTCTTCTTGGTCTTCAATCTTCTTCTTCTCCTCTAATGGATTATCTCTTCATTTGTCCTTTCTCATTGTTTTTATACTTAGATTTTGTAACTATCTTCAATAACTACCTAATCTGGGGTTGAAGATATTTTTACAAAATCAAGGGTCCACAACTTATCTCACTTTTAATAACTAAACACTTTAATTATTAAATATATTTTTAAGTGAGACCCACTTTTCTAAAGTTATAAAAACACATTCACTTTATTTACGTAAACGTCACTTTGTTACATAAATACAAAAGGACAAAATTTCTCTAGTCCTCTCATCACAGCCACACCAAAAACATGGGAGGACCTTCAGAGATACAATTTCAACACTCCCTCCTAACGAGGAAGGTCCACAGCATTGTCTTCATCTTGGACTCTTGCAATAGCTCCCTCCTGCTCTAGAATCATCCTCGGAAACAAATGCCCAATCTCGAACTGGAACTCTAACATCTGAGACTCAACCTGAGTTCCATCATCCTGCTCAACTTCACCATCACTTGACTGGCTGAGTCTTCTGCCAGTGCTCAAGAGAGAGTCACTCTCCTCATCTCTATCAAATGCAACATCATCATCCTCTGACTCTGAAATCCATCCTCCTGCTCCTGCTCATACAACATGCCCTCTCAGGACATATAATCTGTCCCTGCGATCTCCTAACAAGATGGTGGTACCAACTGGCTCATCTCTCCGATACAGGAAGATACGACCGGACCTCACCACCATCCCGTAACCTTCATCCTCAAGGGACGAAATTGAAAGTTTGTTGACTCTCATCCTAGGTACAAATAACACTCCATGAACTTCCAGGATCTCTCTAAGGTCTAGTTGGAACCTAACTGTTCCAACCCCTTGAATAGCAATCTGAGGACTGTCAATGTCTGTCTGAATGAAGTGTCCTGGCCCCAGCATTGAGATCATCTGAAAAGAGTCATAGACTCCAGTCATATGTTTGGTTGCACCACTGTCAACAACCCAGACATGCTCAAATATGGAACTCCCTATGCTGGAATCAATTGAGACAAAAGAAAACTCTTGCTCAAACTTTGTAGCAAACTCTTCTACAACTACAGATGCTGCTACATCTCTTTCGGTCTTCACAATATTTTTCTCAGGACATTTTGTGATATAGTGTCCCATCTTGCCACAATGAAAGCATTTGATCTGACTTAGATCGTTCTTCTTCTTATTCTTGGACTTTGCTGCAAGTAACACATTCGACTCAGCATCCTCACTACTTTGGCCAACCTGTGCCCCATCTCGGATTTCTTCTTGGGTGAAGTCATCCCACAATATAGACCAACTTGGAATAGTTTCTCTGCCCACAATACACTTAACAAAAACCTCCCACTTCTTGGTGAAGCCCTTCAGCGCTATCCTCACCAATCTTGAATTAGGAATGGTTTCTCCTACTGCTGCCAACTCGTCCTTAACTTGTGTAACACGAGTCAGGTAAGAGGCTACACCCTCATCATTTTTCATTTTAATGCTATGTAGCTTGTCTTTTACGGCCATCTTCCTATTTTCATTCTTTGCTTTGAACAACTTGGTCAAAGTGTCCCACATATCTTTAGTAGTTTTCTTATCTACTAAATGTGGTATGAGATGGTCTTTAACCCCATCCAAGATAATTCTCTGGGCTCTGGCTTCACGAGCTTCAAACTCCTCAAGCTCATCTTTATCTGTTGGCTTCACGAGCTTCACACCCAGAGCTTACAATAGGCCCACCACCCTAGCAGATGCCATTAGTCGGACTAGAGATTTGCAGAGGTTAGCAGTATTTCAACACTTGCCTCGATATCAGGAGTATCTAGCCTTGGGTGATGAGGTATGTGCAGCATTGTCCTTTCAAGATTATTACACCATCAAGTTCGGGAGCCATCCCAAGGATTTGGATGAGGATCTCCTTAAAGGCATAGTTGGGGGAGTGAAGAAAGATGAGCATGAAGTACACGTTGTTGGTGAGCTTGATTTGGAGTTAATAGTACATGATGAGGATGTGCATGAGGAGATAGCATTAGAGCCATCCTATGAGTCTAGCTAAACCAGCACATTCACTAGTCAAATTGTGGTCAAGCCGTTTGATGAGTTGGAGTTGGTAAACTCTTCATCACCTACATCAGGAGTCCAGACAGTTATGATAGACGAAATACATGTGGTGCAAGGCAATGAGCACAATAGTCAAGACAGTGGGCAGTCACACATGGAGGTTAGGGAGAGTTTATACATGCATGAGATAGAGCTTCCAGATGATAGCCACCGAAAGAAGATTGAACGTGTTAAAGAAAGCATTCTAGCAATGAAAGAGAGGGCTAAGATACTCCGAGACACCATAGTACAACGAGATGTTGAGCTTACAGTTCTTCGAGTTGTATGTAGCAAGTCAGCAGTCATGCTTTCTAGTATTGAAGAGCAGTTGGATTCCTTGATGGGGCAGCAGAAGAAACATACTATTACATTTTAAAGCAGTCCTCTTCAGGAGTACATAGACAAGGCTTGCAGTAGCTTGAGTCCCCATTTGCATAATGGCGGATGGTTTTTACAGGTTGGCCGGGATCGAGAAATTGGGCAGCAATATATGAGCATTCCAGTTGAAATCAAAAGGGCAGAATGTCATCTTGGTAGGATTATTCCTTGTGATGGTGCTTATGGACAAGGTCCTTTTTGGGGATTGGATTGGAGAGAGATTAAGAGTTGGTGTCCTATTGAGTGGGCGATTCTTAGGAAGACATTCCTAGCCAAGGGTATAGTCCCACAAGAGCCTTGGGATATTTGGGATGAAAGATGCACAAGTTTGCATTGGGATCCAGGTGGGAGACCGTATGAGGGATGGATACAATGTTTACTGATGGGGTTACTTGGGAGTCTTCAAGATGCTCCTTATGTCGATACTACGCAGGGTAGCGGTGGATGCATTTTGACCTCTGCAATTCTCAGATTGATTTGGGACCCTGGGATTACAGTGACTGGTAGTTTGGTGATTGCTAGAGGATGCTTTCAGGAGGTCTATTGTGATGGTACCTCATTTATCGCCTGGTTAGTTACTCTACTTATAGGAGGCTTCCATGGGATATCTTGTGATGGTACCGTGCAGTGCAGTGCTTTGAGCAGAGGGTGCTACCAATCTCCTAGGATAATTTGGGACCCTAGGATCATCCCGGATTCAGTTGGTTCAGTTTGATTTATTGTGGAGTTGTGTTGGCATTGCTTGAGGACAAGCAATCTTTGGCAAGGGAGGACTGTAATGTTCCGTTTAAAAGGGAATAAATGAGGACTGATAGCAGTAGGAGCAGAAGGTACATCAATTCAGCATTATTAAGTCATCAGTGTAGAAGGAGGGCCATTAGAGTTCATATTCTAAAGCATGCGGAGCACGCAGGCCTTGTTTAGTCATTATTAAAGTCAACGTCAAATTAGAAATGCATGCATGTAAAAGTGAAGCATAAACCCTAAAAGTGACATGCAAACCCTAAAAGTACATGAGACTCTATTTAAGAGAGTTATGAGACCAAAGAAGAGATATATTGTTATTGTTGATTGATTTTGGAGTTTCAAGCAGCAGCACAGCGTGCAGCCGCGGCAGTTGGGGTTGGAGACGGTGTCTTCAGCTAGTGAGGGTTCGACAGTGAGATATCTGCCCTAGTCTCTTATTGGGATAGATCATCCAGGTTTATCCATTGCATCCATCATATACTATAGTATTCGGAGATCCAACGCATTCCGAAGGGTTATTAGCAGATCCACGTTTGCAGCCGGAAGTAGCTGGGAAAACACAGATGGATTCGCTGGGACCACAAAACCCAGTCTTTCTTCTGCATGTCAGCTTCCTCTTTCTCAACAAGCCTATCCTACAGCATACAGTGATTATCAGCCATCAGTTTGCTCATCTAGAGTAGCTATCAACAAACAGAGAACTTTGGGGGCATGAGCAGCAAAACCACAAATCAATTCGCTAGGGCACTTAGAGGCTACCAAATCTCTGCATGTGTCAGTCTATCTCTCCGGCATCATCAGGCGGACAAGATCACAAAGTTTCACAGCCAGAACAGACCTCTCCTCCTACAAAAATGTCACCTTCATTCTAGAGGGTTTTTACAGTACTGCGGGGCGATAACACCGGAGGAAAAGAGCATTATTAGACCACCCATCCGGATCCTTATGCATGCAGCTATCTCTGGAGTCATTATCAGCTAGAATATCAGTGGTAAGTGTTAATTTCTTTCTGCAAAACCCTAACGCTAATTCAGCTATATTTTAGGGCATTTTTACATGGTAAGTTTGCATGCATAGTTATTTTGCAAATTTGTATGAGATTGAGTGTGCAAGTCAGCAATATCATAGAACATTAGAGAATATCAGTATTTGGGATATTACAGAACACCTGCTAAACCTTTTTTTTCAGTATGACACTATTAAACTGAGATCTGATACCATGAAGAAAATCTTGACTTAATAAATGAAATAGTTCATTCACACATTCTGTCAAACAGTTTCAGAATCTAGGGTTTTAACTTAAGAATAATGACAAGTAAAATCACACTTCTGAAAATGCACTTCAAATTCTGCCATATACTGAAACATTTTAAACAGATGAACACAATAAATTTTGGTCAACAGACCGAGCAAAACCCCACTTCTTGGGGAAAACCCTAAGAGGAAGATTTTTCATTAAGAAGATCACAAATTTCAGAACACTGAAATTTATCTTTAAACCCTCACAGGCAAAATTTTCCAAATCTGAAATAGCAGCAAAAATTACTCAGAAACAGAAATTATCTTGAAATTTGAGCCAACCTCGAAATTCGTGCCTAAAAACTGTTGTACGAACTATACGGTCTACTGTACTTTTCTGCCTCGAAATTTGTGCCCACTTGTGCTGTAGTTAATGTTGTATGGTCTGCATTTAATGTGGTTGTACTTTTCTTGGGATTTGAGCAACTTTCTTGGAAATCAAGCCCCACACGTGCAGCTGCAATAAATGCACAGGTACGGCTGCTACAGCTGACTAGGGAATCGTGCTACTCTCTCTTCTTGAAAATTGTGCCCTTTCTCTTGGTTTTCTTCTTGGTCTTCAATCTTCTTCTTCTCCTCTGATGGATTATCTCTGCATTTGTCCTTTCTCATTGTTTTTATACTTAGATTTTGTAACTATCTTCAATAACTACCTAATCTAGGGTTAAAGATCTTTTTACAAAATCAAGGGTCCACAACTTATGTCACTTTTAATAATTAAACACTTTAATTATTAAATACATTTTTAAGTGAGACCCACTTTTCTAACGTTATAAAAGCACATTCACTTTATTTACATAAACGTCACTTTATTACATAAATACAGAAGGACGAAATTTCTCAAGTCCTCTCATCACACCCACACCAAAAACATGGGAGGACCTTCAGAAATACAATTTCAACATACTCGGCCTCTGTCAAGCTCAATGCAACTGACTTTTGCTTCCTACTGAACCAAGAGACCACCCCTGACCCAATGCTGAAACAACAACCTGAAGTACTCTTCCTGTCTTCTACACATCCTGCCCAGTCAGCATCCGTGAATCTTGCTAACTGTACACTCCCCCTGCACTCATAAACCAATCCATACTCCACTGTACCTCTGATGTAGCGAAGTATGTGCTTCGCAGCCATCCAATGCACTCTCAGAGGGTCCACCATGAACTGACTCAAAGAGTTGACTACAAAGCTGATGTCTAGTCGAGTGTTGAACAGATACATAACTGATCTGATAAGCTGACGATACAAGGTGTTATCACCAACCTTGTAATTGCCTATGTGAGGTGGATCCAAGATGGATGGTAGAGGGACAAGCAACTAAGGAGGTGGAACCAAGATTGCCTCGACTCCCAATTGGATGGGTGCCACGCCAATCGAGTCAATCTTTGCTTTATGTTATCTTAACCCAAGACAACAAAGGGAGAGACCCAGATCTACTCCCGATAGGAGAGATCAGACCTATACACCAGATCCGATCAAGTAGACTTGAGGTACGTAAGGTATAAGGTAATGGAAACCCTAGATCTATGGATGATGTCACTAGGTGAACCATGGCTTTGGATTAGGGTTTAAGAAGTGTGAGGCTTGATCCAAAGTGGGACACAGGTGACCTATGAAGTAAATACTAAATACTAGATCTGGGATTAAGGTACTAGCAATGAGTGAAGATATTCGATGCCTTGGGAAACGTAACCAAGGCAGGGAAGGCAAGGAAAGGATTGGGGCTATCTAGTACCTATGGATAGACTCGATGAGAGATATGACAATATCAAAGTGCCCGAGTCACCAAGGAAAAGTCAGATTACAAGGAAAAGAGGCCAAAGAGAGGGTAGCGCTAAGGTTGGAGATCAGTGCCTGTCAGATCTAAGGCAATGGAGTCACTATCTGCCCAGCGTTGGAGGAGACCCACCTGGGAGATACCCCGATCTACAGACCCAGAAAGGTATTTGGCCAGAAAAGTCAGTCTACGGGGGAAACCAGCAACAAGGTGGCTAGCGCTAGGGTTTGAAAAGTCAATTTCTCAGATCGAGGGCAATCTGGAGACTTCCAGCTCAGGGTTGAAGGAGAAATGGAGAGACGATGACCCGATCTACAAACCCACTAAGTTATTTTGCCGGAAAAATCAGATCCCGGAAAAAGTCAGAAAAAGGTGAGGAGCGCTAGGGTTTGGTAGGACTGTTTCTCGGATCTAGGGAAAACCAGTCACTTTCAACTCAACGTTGAGGATGAATTGGTGAGGGGAAGACCCAATCTACAAAACCCAGCAGTGGTTCGTCCAGAGATCGAGCGGTTTATTTTTTTAGTATTTTTGGTTTTTTATTATTATGGAATTTTCAATAAAATGAAGAAAAGCATGTGTCAATGGATTGAGATCTGGAAGAAAGGGACTAACATGCAGATCTTACCTGAAAATCCTTGTAGATGCCTTGACGGTGATGATCTCTGCTATCTCGATCAATTTGAGAAGACCTGAGTGATTTCTAAGCCCAACGTTGTGCTCCAAGTGACCACTACGCCCTCTCTCCTTCACAAGCAAACATCAACAATATCAGATTTGCTGCGTCATGAGAAAAAAGCAAGATCTACAGAAAAATAACAAGGTGAGATCATAGATCACAATGAAGCTACTGAAAACCCCCTGTTACAGACGAAACCAGTCCAAGCGAGTTGAGCAGCCCCTACAAAAACACCCAAGTTGAAGTCGCCCTCCTGTAGATAAGACAATGATCCTGAAAAATATATAGATCTCACACAAATTTCTCGAATGCTAGGAAGCAAAAGACTTTCCAATCACCATCTAAGAAGACCAAATGCAAAGGCGATCCAAAAAATATCCACAAGAAAGTTTTTCTATTAATCAGATCCAAGAGCCAAAGACCCCCTACAAATGAGAAGCTCTCTCCTTTAAATAGGAACGAGAGAACCTAAATCCTAACCACTTTTCAAATGAGTGGCTAAGATTAAAAGATACAAATGTCTAATCAATGGTTGAGATGAGCTCAACATATAATACATGGATCTATATAACAATATAATATAAAAGTGGACTAAATCACCCTAGGAGAGGGGATCTGTCTCAAAAAAGAAATAAATGAAGCACATGGTGGGTCCATGGGGTGTTAACTAACTCCCTCTGGGAGTCCCCATGGCACAATAAAATAATATAATATTTTAAATTTATGAATTTGTGCCTCCTTGAGGAAATCGTGAGCTTCCCAAAAGCTCCAAAAAATAATATAAAAATGCCAAAAAAATAGGTGTGGGCCCAATAAGGTGCTGCAATTGTTGGAGAAGGTCTGGAGGACATCACTCTCATCATCATGACTCATCCCATGCCATTTCCTTGCCTCAGTAGCCCAAATCAATTTCTTCAGTAGCCATTTAATCATTTTTTAGTCTGCCTCGAGAAAAGTGAACCTACCAAAACAGCCTCCTAGGGTGCCTGCGTTGTCCAACTGAGCCCACCAAGCTCTCTAGGAGGGGGGTACTATGGTATAATCAAGTGGCTACACCCCCTATGCCCCATACAACACCCTAAGAGATCCAATAAAAACATCTCCCTGCTCAGACACATCATCCAGTGAAGCAAAACTGCATCAGAAGGGTAAAATGAGCCTGATCATCTCTGCAAGTGCCCGGAACTGAAAACAAGTTGTCTCATTAGACTCAGAGAGTCCAAATCCATCTAAGGTATATACTCATACCCTTTCCAAGTCTTTGCTTGATCATCAACAATATCCAATAGACAAAATAATAACTTGTAAATGATCAGATAACCAATATAACTTAGGCTGGCATCCATATACTGCAAGTGTTCAAAGGCTAAGACGTGCTCTACAAATCATTTAAGTAACAATCATAACAAGTAGCAGTCACCTCACTAGCAGTACATCAACCAAATACATATATATAGGGTTTTATTAATTATAACTCAGATCAGACTTTCAAGACTATACTCACTTCATAGTTGTAGTCAGTTTGCTAGTGGAGGGTGAAGGCTAAAATTGACAAGGCTAGGACAAAGGATGACTACCAAATCAACATAATGACACTTTGGATATGGAAAGGGAATACTCACTCTAGCCATATGTCGGACAAACAACAACAAAGGGGATGGTAGTGCCTCACAAATGGGTGAACTAATTCAGAGGCACTTACTCACCTTGACAAATGCTCACAATCCAACTCAATACAAATAAGGCCAGCAATCTTTCGATAGAACTTTTAGGAACCATTGCTTTTTTGGGCCTTTGATTTTCCACAGCCTTTGTCTTACGCATTTTTTATGCGAACTTTTATTATTTTAGGCTTTGCATTCATGTATGTTGAAAAACACTACTTTTCATGAATGTTCAAGATATTTCATTACAATATTTTTCAGAGCCAATTTCATTAGGCTAGCCTTTCATTCATGTATGTTGAAAAACACTACTTTTCATGAATGGCCTTTTTGTAAGATATTCATTTCATTTCCAGATACATTGTATTGATGGTAGCGCTACTTGTTTCAGGTAAGAAAACACATCCTAGGTAACTCAGAGCTGAGACACAAATAAACATGGAGGTTTGTCGAACAAAGGCTCTAGCGGGGAAAGGTCCTCCATGCCACAAGTCAAGCAGTACGTTGGGTTAAAACATAACTGGAAGGTAATGGATGGGTGGAGACAATGAAAGATGAAGCCAACACTAGCAAGCCAAAAAAAATGGTGGGAATGACTACCTCTATTCTCCCTAACGAGGGTAAAACCAATGAGTATAGGTCAAGAACTTCCAAGTCTGAGTAGGGACATCAAATACATAATATAGATACATCCTGTTGTCCGCCGACTGCACACCAACAACAGAAATCTTCCGAAAGTTGTCTCCTCACTTGAGAAAGTGGGAGAGGTGTGACTTTGGGGGCAAGCACAAAGCCAGGTACTGTCACCTACTCATAGCTCCTCTGTTTAGGCTGACTCTTAACGAAGCCAAGGGGGGTAGTCCCTAACAAAGAGTTTCTATGGCTCAATGTGTTTAAGTTAAGTTTTAATGTTCGAATGATGCAGATGGGTGTTGTTCAGGAGTTATTATGATGAAAGATGATTATAATTATGAAAATTTGAACACAAGACAAAGGCAATCCATGTTGCTACATTGGCTTAAAAGATGAAAATATATCAAGGACTTGTAAAAATAAAAGTGCATTCACAGACAGATTTTATAAATCAACGGACAAATGGTTCAGATTAATAACAACGCATGAAAAGATAGACCCGTGCCTTATGGAGTCAAAGCTCTACAATGCTTGAAGAATAACAAAGATATAAGTCTTGAAATAAAGCTAGTGGATATGTTATGTGAGTGCACTTGGTACATTTTAAATATTTTAATGGTCTTGTTTATTATGGCTTTGAAACAAAAAGGTATCAGAGACAAACCGGGAAAGTGTTCAAAGTCATTCCGTTCTAGACATGTCGGCCCATCCAGTATCTCGGGCTAGTGTCCTGGAGGATTGACCAGCTAACCATGACCCTAAGACAACGGGGAGTTCCGGCGCCCTTACTGAGAATAGACTTGAATGCTTTCTACAACGTCGATGCATTGGTTATGGGTAAAAAAATTATTAAGTTGTTATTGCGAGCTTAGCAAGTCCGTTCACCATTCTGAGTATGAGCCCAACTACGACAGTCGGCAGAGCATACTAGGTGAAGGATATAAACGAAGTAAATTAATTAGAGGGGAATGTGAGTTGAAAATTTTTATCAAAAGAATTAATTAAAACCCTCCGACAAAGAGCACTCTTGACTTTGTCTTATGACAAAAGTTCAAGAGTCTTATCTATCTATATGCCTAAGTGCAAGGATGATGCAAAAATTAATATGCTCTCCGACAAAGAGTGCTCTTGACTTGGATTTCGACAAGTTCAAGAGACTTTAGAAATTAATTAATAACTTGCAAAAAAGAAAAGTACATGAAAATAAAAGAAAGACTAAACAAACTCTCCGATAGAGAGCACTCTTGATCCACCTTACGGTGAGATTCAAGAGATTTTGGTTCTTTTTAAGTTTTTGCAAAATTATATCAAATGAAAGCAAAAAACTAAGTTAAAACTAAATAAAGAAACAAGAAACTTTTCTTTTCTAGCTTTTAAGAAAGCAAAACTTTTCAGAAATGAAACTATCTTTCCCTATTCTATTCTAAGCATTTACTCTACAAGCATGCAAACATGAAAATGGACGATACAAGCTTCCGCCAAATGGGGGAAGAGGGGTGTGGGAGCCTTTATCCCACTTGCTTTTTATTAACTTTTTACAATGCTTGGGGATTTTAACCCTTGAACGGAACTTTAAAAAAAAAATAGAAGGTTGAAGAAGCCCTAATGGCTTTTACAAAAAAAAGGATGTGGTTTGTCTTCTTGTTGGGAACCTTTTCTTCAATATTTCCAAGTCTTTAGACTTGTCTTTGGTTGACCTCTTCTTCAGTATCTGCTCAAAACGAACAATGACTCAAGCACCCATTATTCGTTAATAAAATCAAAGTAAATCTAGATGCGAACAAAAAGGAAATTATTCTAAGTGCAAAAACTACCCTTTTAAAATGCAATTTTTTTTTAGTCTTTTTGAAGCAAAACTAGATACAAAACTCTTACACGCAAAGTGGGAAAGATGAAGAGGGTAAAATGGGGCAAAAAGAAAGCAAAAAAGAGGGCTGAAATAAGTGAGGAAAAGAAGGAAAAGGGGAAAGCGAACAGCAGTAAAGAAGGCTGCAAAAGAGAGAGAGAGAGAGGACAAAAAGAGGGCTGCAAAAAAGAGAAAGAGAGGAAAAAAAGAGGGCGGCGAAAAATGGCTAAGAGGGCAGCGAAAGAGGGCTAAGAAGGTAGTGAAAGAGAGGGAGGAAACTAGGAGAAGGTAGGAGGCCAAAAACGAAAGGAAGAGGTTTAGGGCTTCCAAGGTAGCAAGTAACCGAGTTTTAAGATGTAGTTTTGAGAGATGGATCTTCGAACTAGTGCCTCTTGCCAAACTTTTTTAGGCTTGAGATCAACTTTAGGAGGCCCTAAAATGCACACAATGTCAGAAAAATAGGTCTTTTGAAGAGATGAGAGAAGCAACCGAGCTCAAACTTCTCTTCAAACCTGGGAGATCTGCACAAGAAACCACTTACAAACACATTTTGATCAAATATTGTATGCAAAGCAAAATGGGATTAGAAGAGTATAAGTATTTCCAACTACAGCCTACTCCTTCAAAATCACATAAAACCCAACATAAATGGACAAATTGAACTCAAATGCCCACCCTATGGACTTAATAAAGCCTTCTAAGCTAACAATTTGATCAAAATAGTGAAATATAAGTAATAAACAAGAACAAAATCCCCTTGATACAGAGGAAGCACTTCCCATGACAAGAATCAACACACCATACGAACCTCCAAAGTCACTTTATTTCCAATAGCAAAAGCTATAACACAATTACAATTTGGCAGAGTAAGTTTGCCCAAAAAAATCCATGAAGAAAAGAGTGCAAAGCACCTCTATCTATACAAAAAACCAAGCCCCGGGGGCTTTTAATGAAACAAAGATCAAGCTCAGTTAAGTAAGCTTGAACTGAGCTGAAGTGAATGCTGAATTGAGGCCGAACTACCAACACACCCAATTAGTTCGACGAGTCATCCCTTTCCTCACCAAACTCCAAATGCGTGAGTCCTTAATCTCCTCTCGCGAAACCGTACGGAAGCTTGGCGTGAAAGCTTGCATATTCATCCAATTAATACATCGAAACACTTGCATGCATTGGTTATATGCCATGGTTTATTTTAAATTCAATGCATGGGATGGGTCCACCCACAACCCAATCGCATGCATGCAAGGGGTAGAGTGAGTCCATGTTGACATCACCCTCCATCTGCAATTAGAACGTGATCTCTTCCATTTGCTAGCATACTCCATGGTTTAAAACATTACTATTTAACGTGGAGGAGCCCACCAATCCTACTCACCTCAAACCACATAAGCGTGGGTCTTCACTTCACATTACACCTTCACGTCACCCATTCTTGTATTATTCGTCACTTTAAAAATATAACCCAAAGTCTTAAGTTATAGCTTTAAAAAGGGTAGTAAATCCATGTGGGACCCATGCCATGTCACCTTCTCATCATTTTTTTATTAATTTTTGACTTTTCAAAACTTTGACTTTGGTGCAATATGTCCACTTTTAGCATTAAAATGTTATTGTGAAGCTCAATTAGCCGATTGATGCCTTTCAGGATGCTTTGGCTAGCCGACTGATGCTGAGAGTGACCCCTAGGGTAAAGATGCTGCTCCAGGCTTGAAAATGAGCCCAACCATGCCGAAAACGGATTCCGGATCACACTTTTATTACATTTTGAAATTTTCCATTTAAACCATTAAAAAATGGCTTAAAAATGGGAAAAAAAAATATTTTTCTCGGAATCCAACGAAACTTTAGGGGGACCTAGTACATGTTCATACGACTCAATCGGAATGCCTAGCATGACAAAAAACACTGACACGAAGGCTCTAATAACCTCCCAAGGTCGAAACATCAAGACAACTACCCCAGCTTTGGAGGAGCGAGTGAAAAACTCAAAAATTATTGGTTGTTTGTTCAACAGCCAATAATAACCAAGGGAAAAAACACTCTGGGCTAGTCAGCTTGATGTCCAAGTCCGGGAAGCCGAGCCTTCTATAAAAATTTAAATGCTAGGACATTTTTTACATTTTCCCCAAGGGGGTATGAACATGTATTTTACAAAAAATAAAAAGTTCAACCAAATACTGGCTAACTCTGGAACACACTGAGCTTCTGAACTCTGGAGATGAGCATTCATCATGCTCGATAACTGGCGGCTCAATAGGAAGCTCAACTACTGTACAAATTAGTTGGTAACACATCCAAGTCCACATATTTATATGACCGCTAGATCATGACACTAAATGCCAATACATGTCACAAAAATGAGTATAAGAGCAATGATAACCATAACACTATATAAGCTGAGTCATAACCATGCAAAAAATCATTTGAACCATCATCTGTCCAATGAGAAAATACAGTTACAAATCTGGGCATCACAAACTGCTCTGCAAATGACTAAATGACTACATCAGTCCTCAAATCTGAGTGTCATGAAACTCAGTCCTGGCATGGGAGCGTACAATAGTCCACTAGTAACATAATGATCCATCAAAACTGCTCATCTCAGCATCTCATATGTAGGAGATCTGGCTGAAAAAATGTACTAAATCTGAAAAATAGAATTGGGTAGCTCGGCTACTGTATATGTGATAACACAAGGTAGGATCAAATCCATTTGACCCTGATGCATCAATCTTCCTCCAGTTGGAAACTAGAGGTATGGCCATAGGCTTGCAGTCCTCCATCCTGAATCTCTTCAAGATCTCTACTACATACTTCCCCTGTCCAATGAAGAAGCATCCATCTCTCTGCCAAACCTCCAAGCCCAGAAAGTAATGCATCAGCCCAAGGTCTTTCATCTCAAACTCCAATACAAGGTTGGACTTGCAGTCTCCAATCAGCCTCTCATCTCCTGTCAAAAAAAGATTATTCACATATAGGACTAGTATGAGAGGCACCTCACCTGCCAAGAAGTAGAGGTTGTGATCAGCCTCACTCCGCTGAAATCCCATCTCCCATAGATAGTTATCTATCCTTGAGTACCATGCTCGAGGTGCCTGCTTAAGCCCATAAAGAGATCGATGTAGTCTGGATACATGTGACTCCATGTTCTCCACATCAAACCCCTCTGGCTGCTCAATATATAACTCCTCTATCACTCCGTTGAGGAAGGCAGTCTTGACGTCCATCGGATGGACTCGTCAACCCATCTTTGCTGCTAAAGAGATAATGGTTCGAATGGAAAAATACCTGGAAACAGGGGCGAAGATCTCCTCATAGTCAATGCCCTCTTTCTGTGAAAACCCCTTTTCCACGAAGTGTGCCTTATACTTTTCCACACTTTCGTCTGCTGCATGCTTCACCTTGTAGATCCACCTGGATCCGACCACCTTTTTCCCTTCTGGCCTCGGCACAACCTCCCATACCTGGTTTTTCATAATGGAGTCATACTCCTCAACCATAGCCTCCTTCCACACATCATGTTGTGCAGCCTCCCTGAAGCTAAAAGGTTCAGAGTCAATCAACTCTGTCATCAACGCCATGTGACTAATCCTCTCTGGTGGTACACTCCGTCCAAAAGATCTCTGTGGAGGATATACCTACCAGGAATCCTGCACTATGGACCTAAACCACTTAAGCCTTGGCCTAGTGTCAACCTGCTGCAGTTGTTGGATATCCGTCTCCTGTTGCAACTCATTCTTCAAGTCAATGACTGAAGGATCCTGTGCACTTGACTCCCTCTGACTACCAGAACCTGTGCCCTGTGTCTGTACCTATACCTGTACGTGTAGCTCCACCAACTTGATCCATGTGTCCTGTGTCCGCTGCTGCTCTGCTTGTGAATCCATAGATCTTCGCAAGGCCCTGTCCTCATCGAACTGGACAACCCTGCTCACAATGATCCTCTTGCGACCAGGAATGTAGACTTTGTATGCCTTCGAAGTCTCGCTATAACCAACAAGTAAACCCTTATCTCTAGAAGGGTCTAACTTCATCCTAGTGTCAGCATGAACATCACAATAGCAGACACTTCCAAATATGTGAATGTGACTTACATCTAGCCAAGTGCCTGTGAAGACCTCATCTGGTGTCTTCCTCCCCAAAGTTGTGGGGGCACCTGTTCTGAATGTACACTGCAGTCCTGTATGCACACTGTAGTCCTGTATGCCTTGGCCCAAAGGAATGGTGGCAATCCCTGCTCAAATAGCATGGCCTTGGTTGATACTACCATAGTCTTGTTCTTCTGCTCTACAACTCCATTCTGTTCTAGGGTATGGGGCACAGTGTGCTCCTTCTTGATCCCCTATGTCGAACAATACTCCATGAACTCATTGGAGGTGTACTCACTCCCGTTGTCTATTCTCAACACCTGAATCTTCTGTCCTGTTTGGTTCTCCACAAGAGTCTTGAACTCTCAGAACCTCTCAAAGAACTCTGACTTGGCCTTCAAAATATAGATCCAGGTTTTCTTGGAATAGTCATCAATGAACGTTACGCAGTAGTTGTAACCACTGAGCGAATGGACACTCATAGGTCCGCATACATCAGAATGCACCAAGTCCAAAGGCTCCATAGACTTGTGCTCACTCTGTGGGAAAGGCTTCCTGATGTTCTTCCCCAAAGCACAACCCTTGCAGTGGCCATGCTTCTCCTCTTGTACTTAAGGAAATCCAATGACATCTTGTCTCAAGTGCCTCAGTGCTCCATGGTGTAAGTGTGCCATCCTCCTATGCCACAACTCACCATGACTGCTGCTATTGCTGCTAACTAGAGCCTTTGCAGGCTCAAAGTGTAATTTGTACACTTTCCTGCTCATTCTGCCAATCACCCGATCCAAGCTCCTATCTGACCCCTTGGGCCTGATATATACTCTATGGTCACGGAACTTAACCTGATATCCCTTGTCCTCCAGAGTGGAGACTGATATAAGGTTTTTGGTCAGTCCTGGAACATATAACACATTAACAAAACTGAGAGGTTTGCCAGACTCCCTCTGAAATGAAACATTGCCAACTCCCTGTGCCAGATACCGCGCATCATCACCCAGCTCAACGTGGATCCCTGTTCCACCCTCCTGCAAGTCTCTGAAGAATCTCTTATGTCCAGTCATGTGACTAGATGCTCCCCTGTCGATGTACCATATACTGCTCCCTGTGGTGCTTGCCAAGAAAGCTATCAAGCAAAACTTCTCATTGAAGTTCCTGCTGAACTCATCCACCTCTGCAGATCCAGCCATCTGAGTGTTACTCTTCTTCTTCCTGTCTAGGCACTGGGAAGCAAAGTGTCCTTGCTTCTAGCAGAGAAAACACTTAACCTTTGACACGTCAAGGTTCTTCTTACCATCATCCTTCCTCTTTGCCTTACCCTTGCTCTTCCCTGTAAGGCCCAGAGCCTCCTCATCCACAATATGTGGGGCACTGCTGGATGAGCCTGATCCTTGACCCATGCGGGTTTCCTCCTACACAAAGTCATCCCATAGTCTGCCAATCAAGGAGCTTCTCCTTAGACACAACACCTTTGACAAAGCTGTCCCATGGCTTAGAGAAGCCATTGAGGGCTATCTGAACTAGCTCCTCATCACTGTCTTAGAGCCAACAACTCCAAGCTCATCCCTGATCTGTGTGGGCCTCGTGAGATACGGCACCACTCCTTCTCCCTTGGCCATCTTGGTGTTGCACATCCTATCTTCCAGCACCATCTTCCGGTTCTCGTTCTTGCTTTGGTATAGACTGTCCAAAGCCATCCACATCTCTGCTGCGGTCTTCTTACCAAAAAGGTGAGGGACTATATGGTCCTTCACTCCACCCATGGTAATCAACCTGGCTCTGGAATCAATCTTCTTCCAAGCTATCAGATCTAATGGATCTGTGGGTGCAACTTTTGTAGTGTGAATGTGCTCGTCTGCATCACTGACGTCCAGGATCCTTGTGATCATTTTTTTCCATGTAGGAAATTTTTGTGCCCTCTGGAGTCTCTCCTCAACTCTCAACTTCACTGTCATAGTGAAGTGTTACCTGTCAAACCCTACATCTGGAAGTCTAGGTTTGTGTCTTCAATAGATCTGCCCCTGATCTATCACTACTGCTGCAAATCTCTCAAGCTTTAGCTCACCAGAGCTCTGATACCATGTAAATTTTCCTTTAATATTCAAACTAGGGCTAATAGTGCATGCAAAACCTCTACCAATAAACACACATGAATATCTTTTACAATATGCAGCGGAATATAAAACTGAGAAATAAATCACATCACATCACAATATTGACACTATTATTTTGTGTATGGAAACCCCTGAAAAAACCTAAGATGGGAAAACCAGTGCAGCAGTCAGATATAGATTTTATTATGAGAAAATATGGAACTTTTACAATCACTGCAAATTCACCCAAACCTAGTGAATGCAGTACCCGACAGAATCACTGGGCAAACCCCAGCTAAACCTCAACACCCTCCTGTGTGCGTGTACGACCCAGTTGTATGAAGCTCGATGATCCTGCTACTCGCTCCTCCGTCTTCCTAGCTAAATTCGATGTCTGACTTTCTCTCTCTGTCTTTATCCTGTCTCTGGCAGAATACAAGTATGTGTGTCCTCTCCACCAATTGATCTCTCTTTTATAACTTTAGGTAAAGCGAAAACCCTAATTTCACTTTCACTTAAAGTCAATAAACAATTAGATCACTTTAGTTATTTTCCAAAGTAAACTTAGAAAAGATAATTAAATACAATTGGCTTCCTAATTTAAGTCTTATGCATGCAAGAACACATGCATGCAAGAAGACCTTCCTTGTTGCTGCTAGTTTAACAATTTCATTCCAAAGAAGAAAAAGTGATCTCTCAAAAGATGCAAGTTAGCCAGAAGATAACATGAGAGGCTCAAGGCCTAAAATAACTTCAATATAAAAAAATAAAAAAAAATTGCAAAGGAGTCATTTTGTATCCATTGCTTCAATATGCTACAAGACATGCAAATAGCTCTTGAACATGAATTCTTCTTTGATATATATCTTTCATGCCTTACGATGCAGAAACAGATCTAGGACCCATCTTTTTATATCTCTTGATTTAAACAACTAAAATCGACAATTCAGTCAATAACTAGCTTTTTCAGTCTTAATATTTTATGGCTTGAGGTATACAATGGTTCCGTCAACATAACTCCAAAAGATAAAAAATGTTTATAGCCATTTTTCACTTTGTACATATCAACATCAACATTAATCTGATTTGTATCAGGAATCATTGTCCATCTTATCAAAACAGAACAAGAAACTCTTGGACCATATTTGTGATTCTGAATTTCAGTATGTCTGCTTTCCTTCTAAACACTGCTTACAAAAACTACAGCTACTTTCAGCATGCATCCAGTGATTCTTATTATTCTGTCTGCTCAACTGCTTGAGCCTTGAACCCTGTGCTACTTTATTGTTGAAGTAACTACTAATTATTTATTAACCTTCTCCTTCACTTGTATACAAGTTGAAGTTTTCATGAGTTTTATACGAAGGTCTGTGAATGAGAAATTTTTCATGATCTCTTTACTCTGTTTTTCCTTCAGATTCTGGTAGGTTTTTTTTCTTAATATTTTCAGAAGTAATTAATGCATCTGGAAATTGGAATTGGGTGCCAACAGACTCAAGTTCAAATATCTATATGTTGGACACAGGTATTTTTCTTGCTGGTTAGGCACTAAAAAAAAGTGTTGAGAATGGTGTAATTGTCACGTGCCACGACAATCTCAAATTGTGTCATTAATGCATTTTGGTAGGCATTAATTATGACTAATCCCATCATATATTGTAATATTAGGTTATGATTAAGGCCAACCTAGTCAACTCTAATATGTAGGCTCAATAACCCTCTTGGGAAGTGTAGCCTACCTATGTAGGCCCATAACCCCTCTTGGGAGAAAACCCTAATTGAGTTGTGTATAAATACACAACTAAACCTCATTTGTAATATCATCTTGTGTGATCATGTGATGCCATGATCATACTTTAGCCTACAGGCATAATTTTTTTATACAAGTGATTAAGCCTACAAGCACCATATATTTGGCATTCTCCTGTTCCAAGGGTGTGATTTTCTCACTCAAACGCATCTTTTGGACAGCTCTAGCACACTTGTTTAGTGTTGTTCTCTCCTTAATCTTTTGCAGGTTTTTTGGTTGGCTGTTTGGTTCCATTCAATCCCCTTGTTATCTTGTGATCTCAAGTTTCAACATGGTATCAGAGCAAGTGTGAACCTTTCTCTACTTATTTTAGTGCTGGTTGGTGTTTTCTTCTTGGCTGTTCACGCTGGTATACTTTGTGATCAGACCTTGGCATATGGAAGAATCTCTAAATCAAGGAGTTTGAGGGTTGTTTTTCATAGTGTTAATGTTGGCTGGAAAAAGGTGTTTTGTTGAGGCTACTTCGGCTGTTTTGTCCACATTTTTCAGAGACCTTGTCCATAAATTGCAGCACCCAGCATTAGGGTTTCTTTGCTGATTTTTACTTCAGGAATTTTTGGTAGCAGATTCAAGGCTATTGGCTTATAACATCACAGTTAGTCGTGACGGCGATTTCAGATCACCCTTTTGCTGATTTATTTTAGGAGATTTTTCAGCCACAGTTATGGAAATTTAGGGCTGCAAACCAGGGTTTCCAGATCTCTTTCTCTACACAAGTGATCTAGAAATTATTGTCTAGTGGCATTGCCCTAAGGGCTGCAAATTTAGAGTTTATTGTTCATCTCTTAGGGTTTCCTAGGGTATTTAACCCTTCTTTACAGCTCACATCAGGTATATGATCCAAAAAAGAATTCACCAGGGCATTATATTTTATGGTGGGGAACTAGGGTTTTCTTGGGTCATCCTTTTGCAATGATAGTTCTCTAGGGTTGTGTTTTGCAAGGGTTGTGCTGCCCTAACAACAGAAACAATACACTGCAGATTTTTTGGAAGAGATGGCAAAATTTCTTTCTCTGGTCTATAATATATATAGGGGATTCCTTGAGACTTTATGGAGCCTTCTTCGTTGAACCCAATGACCTCAAAATGGCTCTCTGACCTATTCAACGTGGATACTTATATTTGGGCAGATCTGGCATAGAACTATATATGCAATCGTGAGGGCTGTGTCTTCGGTTCTTGCTCAACTTGTCTTCAAGGGTTTGAAGAGCTCGCAAGAACAACAATTTGTTACAAGGATCTTCCATATGATACTTCTAACACAATTTACACTGCACATCTAACCATAAACTCCGCATAAGGGTTTGATATATTGTGCCAGACCCTTGATCAAGATATGACTTCAACAGTTTTGCATTTCAAGTTTTCTGAATCAAATACATGAAGCCTTATTCCAATATATTGTCTATATAATCCTTCTAGTGCAGATGTTATATTTGATGGAGTTTATATTCATAGTCTTCTATGATCGTTTCCACTGCCTCTTTCTGAGAATTCTTCTATGGATGATTCTCAGCCTATTATTGTTGATATTTCTTTATTACAGTTTGATGTACCTTCGATAGAGACTTCTTCTACACTGTTGTTGAATTTGATGGATACTCCTTATGGTGCACAGATGGCAATGCATTGTGGGCCTTACCTATTCCAAGATGCGATGATCTCATTACTGACCCCGCCACATTTTGAAACATTGTTTATGTTCCAGGAGTTGGTAATTTTCCAATGGAAGATTTGCTTTATTGTGATGCCGGTCGGCCTCTCTGTGATTGGAGTGGCATTTTTGTGTAATGTCCCCATTTTTGGATTTCCTTGCTCATCAAGAGATGTCCTTGGGGATTTGCGTCAACCTGATCCAAGGAGGTTCATTAATTATTAATATCACCATGTCATAAAGTGACTATTGAAAAAGTCATTTTATTAAAAGAAGGTCATGAGCGTTTTAGATGGTATTGGGCGATCCATGGTATTGCCCATCGTATCGAGCTCCAGTGAAAGAATAAAAGGAAAGGCAACGTCTCACCCAAACATCATGTATTTTGGATTTGATCTCTTGTGGAGTAGCTTGGTGAACCAGGGTTTTCATTAGGGTTTGGAAAAACCCTTCTATTCTTGGTTTAATTTTAGTGGTGAAATATCCACCTTAGCTAGACAAAGGGGGATCCACCCAGGATTTCCATTTGTGCTTCATATAGCAATTCATCTTCAAATTTGCAAGTTTCTATTGATCTTCATCTTACGGATTTGCAACGTATTTAAGCCAATCTCTTGGAAGACCGAATTCATTGAGGAGACAGCGGTGCTTGTGGAGGCCAAGTCACTTTCTTGAGGGCCAAACTCCTTGTGGAATCTTAGCATTGAGGGGAGGATGAAACACTTCATAGCTGGAGTCAAATTCAAGTAAGTTCAAAACCTCCGTAAAGAGAACCGAGCTTGTTGGGAGACAAGTTTACCGTGAGGGTTGAATTCAATTGTTGGGGTGTAATCACTTGCGGAGGCCGAATTTTCTTCTTCAGGGCCGACTCCATTGAGGAGGGATGCAAACATTACAGTGACGACCAAGTTGAAGGGACTGAATCTCTTGTTGGAGGTCGAATCATTAGAAGAGGAATGATTCACTGTGAAGGTCGAGTGTCTTCTTGCAGAGACGTGGAAGTTGGGGCATTGGGGGAGGGATAAATTCATCGTTGGTGGTAATTCTAAGTTGTGGGAGAAGGTTGAGAACATTCTTGTTTGAGTTCGCGGATGTAGAGGGGTCTCCCAACCATTGTTGTGACCCGTGGCTAAGTGAAGAGCGTCGTGCAAGGAGGAGAGGCCGTGAGCCTTTGGTGGAGATCGCAACACCGTTGGGAAAAGACTGCGTTGTTGAGACAAGTCGTGAGGCTTATGGAAAGTGTGGATTTTCCAGATGTCACTACTCGATCTAGAAATATGGAATCTCAACCGTTCTCGAGTCTTAATAAGCCACAAGCATATACTAAAAACCCAACTTCTCTCTACGAGAGAAGGTAATAGCTATGCACGATACTTATAATAGAAAGCACAAGGAATATCTCTACAACTTAACACATAAATTGCAATCACACATCAATAAGACTCTGATTTACCCTAGAAACCCCAATGGGGAAAATCAACAACTATGGTCATTCTTCAATCTCGAGCAAGAGTGTAACATCCCAACTGATATTCTATTGTACTTTGGTACTAGTATTTTTGTTGTTCAGACACTCAAGATGTGCTAGAAAGATGAATAAAATGTGCATACAAAAGTGTTGTGCCAAACGGCCCTAAAAAATAGCTAAACTGGAGAGATAATAAGGCAAATATTTTAGTAAGAAGAGATACATATACCCCTGATAATAATGTTGATATTCCGTCTATAGATAATATGCATGCAGGTTATGCCGGAAAGAGAAGAAGATAGTGCTCCTCTCCAGTAGTTGACACTCAACTAAAATAGTGCCCTTCTTCTGATGATCTTGACGTTTTTGAGGGAAGGAGTGTCCGTTGGTGCTAAAACTTTCCAGGTGTAGTGGTGTGATATTCCCAGAGAGGTAGGATGAAGCATGCACAGAATTTGACCCCCTCAAGATGCCTAGCTAATTGATATGCTCTGGAGGATGATGTCTCCCTTCTTCCACGAATATGTTGTTGGCTGCTCCGGATATGCAAACAATGAACTGATAATCACCCAGTAGAGTGTGGACAGTCTCCTGAGAAGGATAGTGATGACATGCGGGAAAAAAAATGAGATTCTGGGTCCCAGCGAATTACTCTGAAGATTTCTAGCTGCACCCCAGCTGCAAAATGTGAACCTACACTAAATCTCTCTCTGTATACTGGATTGTTGAAGAAGAATGAATATGATGAATAATTAGTGATAGACCTAGATGATCTATCCTGAAGTGATTAGGGAAGATAGATTTCGTTGCCGAAACCCCTTGCTAGCTAAAGACCTTCGTCTCCAACCCCAACTTGTTGTCGCGGCACCTGTTGTTGCTGCTCTAGAAACCAAACTCAATCATAATAATCATAGATAGTCCTTTTGGTTCAATGACCCTTCTTATATAGCTTAGTATGTACTTTTAGGGTTTTCATGTCACTTTTAGGGTTTGCGCTTTACTTTTTGCATGCATGCAATTCTAATTTCTCGTTGACTTTAAGCCTGAAGAGATAAGGCTTTCTTTACCATACTGATGACTTAATACCGAATGAATGCTCTGTTCTGCTCCTGGTATCATATTTCCTCAATCAATTTCCTTTTCCTGTAGTACTCGCTCGAATCTATGGGAATTAAATAGGTTAGCGGGTGTTTTTGGTGCTTAAGTAGAAGAGGACACTACAGTCCTCCCCGCTTGAAATTACTTGTCCTCAAGCAACTGCAAACTAGGATGCTGCAATACCTATTCTCCCTCCCATGTGGCGTCTTCAATAGGTAATTCTTTCCATTTTACCAAGTATTCCCGAATTACCCTGTTTTGGAGTTTTCTTTCTCTAACCTGTATAATTCTTTCTGAAATCAGTACTAGAAGCCCTTCATCATCTAAGGGAGGCAGTTCGGTGGATGGAGCAATGTGTTGCCCTTCTATTTTCTTGAGATTTGATACATGAAAAACATTATGAATTTTACTTTCTTCTGGAAGCTCTAGTTCATAAGCCACCTCCCCCACCTTTCTGACTACTTTATAAGGACCATAGAAACGGGGTTTCAGCTTCTCTGCTCCTTTTTTCTTGAGTGAAGATTGTCTGTAAGGTTGTAGTCGTAAGTATACCAAATCCCCTATCTCAAGGCTACGCTCGACTCTGTGTCAGTCTGCATATAATTTCTATTGGTTTTGATTTGCCTGTAGATTCTCTTTCAGAACTTTAAGAATATCCTAAATGTCTTGTACCCAATCTTTTGCTTTAGGTGCTCTGCTGTCTTTGAAGACCAAATATGCAAAACTTAGTGCCTTATAGCCATATAAAGCTTTGAAAGGAGTCATCCTAATAGACATATGGT
Organism: Pseudotsuga menziesii; assembly: GCA_001517045.1. NCBI lineage: Eukaryota > Viridiplantae > Streptophyta > Pinopsida > Pinales > Pinaceae > Pseudotsuga > Pseudotsuga menziesii. The sequence goes on from LPNX010724065.1 coordinate 1,050,728, forward strand.
GAGTAGTATTATAGCAGTACTCCCCTAGGTGCAGCCATTTAATCCATGTCCTCTATTGCCCTGCTATATAATTTCTCAAATATCCCTTAATCCATTTCTTGACTATCTATGTCTGGCTGTCTCTCTGAGGATGATAATTGATGCTAGTAGCTAGTTTGTCCCCACTAATATGAAAAGCTCCTTCCAGAAGAGACTCGTGAGTTTACTGACACGGTCGCTAACAATGGTTTTAGGCAGTCCATGGAGTCTGAAAACTTCTTTGAAAAACAAGTCCTCTACCTGTGATGTTGAATAATCTAAAGAAATAGCAAACAAGTGGGCAAATTTTGTCAACCGATCTACTACCACGTATAAGCAATCTCGTCCCTCTACCTTGGGTAAACCCGTAATGAAATCCATCGAGATGCTCTCCCATTTCTGCTCCGGTATAGGTAATGGATGAAGTAACCCTGCCAGATGAGTGTGTTCGATTTTATTCTGTTGGCACATACGGCACTCCAAGACATGCTGTATTACATCCTCCTTGAGGCCTTTCCATGAGAACCTCTCTCTAATCTGTTTGTAAGTTTTCAAGAACCTTTAATGCCCTGATAGTGGTGAATCATGCGATGCCTGTAAAATATTTTTCTTTAAACCCGACTCTAGAACGAGGTATATCTGATTCTTGTAGTAAATGATGTCGTCGATTACCTTGTACCTGTCATCCTGTATTTGTCCCTCTAACAATTCACAAGCAAATTTATTTTTGGAATATTCCACCAAGAGAAGAGATCTCCAATCAGTAGATATACTCATGAGTGATAATGAGGTTGGTCGCCTTGATAAAGCATCAGCTACAACATTGTTCTTTCCCTTAACATATTCTATTTCAAAGTCATATGCCTATACCTTGCTTACCCATTTTAGTTGACGCTCATTCAACTCTTTCTTCTCTAAGAAATATTTGAGGTTGTTCTGATTTTTCTTAATTTTAAAGCTGCTTCCCACCAAATATTGTCTGAATTTTGTTAAGGCATGTAAGATTGCAAGCAATTCCTCATCATATATAGAGTAGTGGTGTTCATAATCTTTAATTTTCAGTCTCTCAAATGCAATCGGGTGAAGGTTTTGCATTAATACCGCCCCTAGTCCCTCTCCTGAAGCATCACACTCAACTATGAATGGTTGTGAGAAATCTGGTAGTGCCAAAACTGGACAAGAAGTCATGATTTTTTTCATTTTTTCAAAGGTCTGTTGTGCCCCTTTTGTCCAACTGAATGCCCCTTTCTTTTTAAGATCAGTGAGTGGTGTGGTAAATTGAGAAAACCTCTTTACGTACCTCCTGTAATATGTGCAAAGGCCTAAAAATACCTTCAATTCTATTACATTTTTTGGTGTAGGCCAATCCAAGATAGCTCTAATCTTTTCCATGTGAACATATACTCCATCTGTGCTTATTATATGCCCTAGATATAACATCTCCTGCATACCAAACTCACATTTAGACATTTTTGCGTAAAGAGATTGTTCTTCAAAAATTCCTAGTACCTCATCTAGGTGTTTCAAATGCTCCTCCCAAGTTTTAGTCTAAATCAAAATGTCATCAAAGAACACCAGTAAAAATTTCCACAACTGAGCCTTGAAGGTGTGGTTCATGCAAGATTGGAAAGTTGTCGGGGCGTTGGTGAGTCCAAAAGGCATGACTAAGAACTAATAATGAACATAGTAGCAAGGGAAGGTTGTTTTCAAAATATCTTGATCCCTTACTCGGATCTGATGATACCCTGATCGAAGATCAATTTTTGAGAAGTATTTTGCCCCTTGCAACTCATCCATTAATTCATCAATCCTAGGGATGGGATACCTCTTTTTAATGGTTTTCTTGTCAAGGGCTCTGTAATCAATACAGATCCGTAAGGTGCCATCTTTCTTTCTTACCAAAACCACCAATGATGCAAATGTACTAGAACTCGGGCGGATGTAACCTAGTTCCAGCAATTCCTTGATTGTTTTCTCTATCTCATCTTTGTACCTTTTGGGATGCATGTACGGAGTGGTGATGATTGCCTGTGTCCCCTCTGATCGGAGGCCGACCTACTGCAAGATCTCTGAATACCTTCTCATGTTTCTATAATAATGCATTTATATCGGTTGGATGTTGGGTGTTGTTATTTGGAGGCTTCCTAAAAGTAACAAAACACTTGGCTGACCATTCTATGTCTCCCTGTCAGAGTACGGCGTCCAGTCTTTGTGATAATACTGGTTTTGGGGGATAAGTGTTCATGCCTGCCCCTCAAGACTACCTATTTTCTGTCATGTCCCTGGAATTCCATTTCCATTTCCCTATAATCTGTAGTATATTTCCCTATAGAGTAAATTCATTGAACCCCTAATACTACATTTGTATCAGCTACATTCACCACATAAAATGAGTCGGTCATATTGTAGTTCCCTAGTATGACATTTAGTTTCGGAATCCAATGGTTGCATTCTATGCTATTATTACTTGCTACTACTACAATGAATCCTTCAAACTTCTCTGTATCAATACCCCGCTTAGCCACCCATGTTGCATCAATGAAATTGTGGGTTGCCCCATGTTGTAGCTACAACAGATCCCATGTTTTATCCAAAACATGGGAGCCCAAATTTTTATATGCAAAAGGTGATTCTTAAGTTCCTTAGTCATTTCGGGATTTCCATGTTGTTTATCATAATTTTTAGGTCTTTGTCGTGATTTGATTTAGTTAACATTTTGAAACATTTATGCATTTTTTGTGTGTTTTTGGTGAGTTGCAGAAAAGACTATTTTTCCCAAAATGTGTCTCCCCGCAACCCGCAATGCGGATTGCGGAATCTTGTTTTTATGTTCACAACTTTTCGGTCCCGCAACCCGTAATACGAATTGCAGGGTGCGGAAACATTTTTAATAATTGCAGTTTGTCATCCCGCAACCCACATCCCGTAATTGCGGGAAGGAGTTTGATTTAAGATTTGTGTTGTGTGTTTCCGCAACCCGCAAATTGTGGATTGCGGAAAGGTTAGTTAAATTGTAGGACCATTTGCATTCCCGCATCCCGCAATAGCGGATTGCGGGGAAGATGCAGCTTGCAAGTTTAAATCTCTGTTGTGAATTCGCCTCGATCCGATGGTTGGGATTGTTTTGTGTTTTCAATGATCATTCAGCTTCTCCATTCTTTTGTTTGTGATTTGATTTTCAAATTGCGATTTTCGGTGCTTTAAAGGTTTTACAAAGCATTTTGGCGGATTGAGATTTATTGTTTTGTTTTGACATGCCTGACCGATGCCTTGAGAAAATGTACCCCAAAGAGTGGAATTAAACTATAAATCTTGAGTTTGAAGTTTGAACATGTATCAAAATTTACAAATTTCAAACTTTCATTTTGAGTGGCAAAATAATTACATTTAAAAATTAAGGCCATCATTAAGCAATTTTTGGTATAAATTTTGTTTTCATATGATCTTTAATAATTTTAAGATTATTTTTCAAATAGTAATAAATATGGTATACCTTTTGTAACTTTTCATACAAAAGCTTATTTGGGAAAAACTATTGATTAATAAGTTTTATAATTTAAAATGATCTTAAATGAAATCTAAATAATCTCAATCATCTTGATCCGATGATTGATCCTTTTTAAGAATATTAATTATTTATTCATGATAAGTCACACTTTATCTTTTTCACAATCATAAAACTTAATTTCAAAAATCCTTCTTGGCATATGAACGTGAAAGGCAGATTTCATTATAACTTATGTAAGATTTGTAGGGGGTGTCAACTTTATTATTTTAAAGATTTCATGTTGACTTACATTTATTCACTAAAATTTTACATCATTATTATTATGTTTTAACTTGCCTTTCATATAACATGAACGATTGCTTTTTGTAAATTTAATGTTGATATTGTGTGTCCAAAAAGACAACGCACTTACCACATACAGTATCGGCCGATTAAAGGGCATTTATATTTTGGTTGTTAAATGTTATGGGACCGCAGAATTTTCACTAACCCACCAAATCGCAGCATACTACAAAAGTAATTACTGCTTTCCAAAGAATAACGCATAGAAAAGAGGCTCGTTCCAATCATACTGCCGCATCGCCAACAAGAGAGAAGATTATTGAGGTTTTAAAGGAGACTCAACAGCAACCATACAATGTAGAGATTCGTTGCTATCTTTCTTGCAGATTTTAATGAAAGATCGCCGCCAAATGAGAACAGAAACTGCCACAGGTCTGCATGGAATTTATATTGACGTATTGATACAATCTATCCATCTAAAGATAATAAAGATAATTGAACTGTTATGAGCCCTTATATCTGAAAACGATTTTACCAAACTGAAATAGCAATAATTAGTGCAACCATATTTTGACATGATCATCGCAGTTTTGAACGCTTCAAGATTGCAACTAAAACAAAGGTACTCCACTTTATCTCCACTTCACCCCAGGTTCCGTAACCGTGGAATATAGGGACCTATGCCGTCGCCAGATCACTGCCAGATTTTTTAATTATAAGGGAGTGCTAAATTGCTTGATTCTTGCATGGAAGTGAATCGTGTCAACAGGTGTACCATATCTCATTGGCTAAAACAAACAAGTTGCAGAGGCTACGGTTTTAAAGGATTAAATGGTGGAGTTTGTTCTATCCACATGTTAACTAAGTTTTGGATAGTTTCGAAACTTTCAATCAAATTGTGGAAACCTTCGACCAATTCACTGTAAAAGAGGGCCTCCGTATTGAAATGGAATCCTTTCCTGGGCTTCAACATATGGGAAAACGATTAATTACTAAACCTATTTCAAATCAAAATTTTCACTTTTCACTTCTAAAGCTTATTTTTACATTATACATTTTAACATTGAACGAATTTGCTAATAATCTGGTATTCTTTACAGGTGCGCAGATACCCATTATCGTTCAACAAATTGCTAACCTTCAAGTCATTGAAGTCGAATCATTGAAAAGACCTAGAGATACCTTTCTGTTATGAGGATATATTGCACAAAATAACAGAAAGAGGAAACAGAGGGGAAAGTACAATCAAAGAGGAGTCGGTTGTACCGAATATCGAGCTTCTTGGATCTAGGCATAGATTTTCTCTTTAGGTTGCCCAGCATAGTGGTATAAATATGGTTCTCATTCCAATCTAAAGAGAGGGGGCTACGCTGAACAGAGCAAGAAAGTTTTGTTTTATGTTCAGGAAAGTGCTCGACAGAGCTGGGAGCACTCGACAGTACTCTAAAAGATTTTTCTTTCAGATATGATGAGACACTGCCAGGGGGGGTCAATCTGTGCTTATGAGAAAACAGAATTTTCTTATTTTTCTTTTCTGACTTTTAGAGATCAGTTTATCAGACTTTCATTAATACAACTATGACTCTTTTATCTCTTTCTGTCTATTTAGTCAAGTTTATTTGATAAATATTGATTTCCCTCTGCAGATTGTTCACTTGTTCACTGTCTCTTTCTAATTCATTTGCAAATTATAAGCACTGATCTACGGTTCTTGTTTTTTTGTACTTATGATCTTTGCATCTGTTTTAAATGAATTTATTTAATTAAAACTTTTATCTATTTTTGCAAATGATTATACAGCAAATACTATAATTAATGTTAATTTTTCAATTAACATTTTAGTTACAAGTTAATCTTGAATGCTCTTAATACTTAGCTTATTGTTAATCAATTTTAATTGATCAATAGTAATTTGAGTAAATAAGTAATGAAATCTCTTTCACGTTTCTATTAAATTGATGGACATAATTATCTGTTTTCCAAATCAAGTTAACTTGCATTCAAACAACACACATTCTTAGACTAGAATAGAATTAGATTAGATCTTCTTTTAGATAGATCCACTTTCTGTTGATACTAAATACATTTAGTTTTTCTTCATTGGAAAACAGATCCTTTCAAGATCAAGACCTTAAGTGCCAGCGGAGGCCTTAATATCCGTGGATGTTAATGACACCAAACAACTCGAGGATAGGGTAGTACTTACGTAGGATTACCTGAATCCTTTGGTTGGGTTTTCATCCTCTGTTGTGATCCTTGGAACTCATTCCAGCAAACTTACTCAACTAAGGCTTCAACAAATGGCGCTAGAAGGAGGGTGATCGGCAAGTAAGCCCTTTTGAGTTGTTTTTCTTTAACTTCATTTATTTTTTTAAATGGCTCATATCAATGTTCTAGATCATGCTTTCAGTTTTCCTAGGCCTAGTGGAAGTATTTCTAGAGAGACAGCTAATTTCTTGGAACGATTGAGCTTCAACAGAGAAGGTAAGATCCCTACATCTCAACAACTTTCTGAATTTAATTAATTTTGTGATTTTATAAATTTATCTGATGAGAATGAGAGATGCAAAATTTGTACCGCTACTTTCGAAGGAAGAATTCAGAGTTGGTATGAATATCTACCAGCTAAATCTATTCATTCATGGAAACAATTCACAGAGTTATTTCTTAGTGCTCATGAGAATTATAGTTACAGAAAACTTGGTTTTGAATTAAAAAATCTTCGTAGATACAAAGATGAATCTCTTGATGATTTCTTTTCCAGATTTATGTTAATATGTTGCAGATTTCATGAGACACCAAATTTTTGAAAAAGACACAATTGATTGGTTTGTCCATCTTAATTCTCTTTCTGACACACTTGATTTGGAAAAGAATGATAAATCTGAAATTGATGACATGCATTTGATAATTATCTTAGTTCATCAATCAATATTGATTTAGAATCTAATCCTGTTAATTCCACTCAAAATAATGAAATTATTGTGCATGCACAAGAATTAGGATTTTGTGATACAAAGTTTCAGGAACAAAAGAATAAGGATTGCAATTCAACTCTTATATTAAGTAACGATCCTAAAACTCTTGTTATAGAAGATACAACGGAAGAAGAATTAAAGATTCTGGATCCAACAATTGAATGTGCTAATGATGATTCTATTATTGATATTACATTATCTTCTTCTTATGATCAATCAGGTCCCCCTCATTCAAAATTCATTATTAGATCAGATTTTTACTAATTATGTTTCTCTTGAAACAATTAATGAAAGCTATTTTATCAATAGATAAGCATTTAATTTTTTACATTCTGAAACCTATTTCTCTTTGTATCCAGATATTTTTTCTGATCAAATATTACATTTGTATGTTAATAATTTTCAAACTGATACTATGTTTTGGTCAGATTTTGATAGGATACAAAGTAAGTCTTTTAAAAATGAGGGACATATTTCTGTTCAATCTGGTGTATCTCTGAATTGCCATGAAGAAGACAATAATATTCTTACTACCATTACTCATGTAATAAATGCATCTTTATCTATTTGATCTCATGTCATTAAGGATTATGATTCAAACTGTAATATGGAAAGGGATACAATATTTTATCATGTTGTATTAGATATTGGTCTATTTTATTGCAACATGGTGACCACATCTGGATCTGATGTCATTAATTCTAAACTTCAAATTGAAGGACAAAATGAGGTAATTGGTTTTAAGGTAATACCAAATTGTCATTTTGTTCCTTCCAATTTATTAATGATGATATTGTTTTAAAGAATTCATTTTCCACCAAATCCCTTTCGCAATTTTTTAATCACATTCCTGATAAGATTCATTTTAGTTATGATCCTCATGAGATATCAGTTTTCTTCATGAATGCATTACAAACATCATGTCACTTCCAACATGATTTTTATGATTTAATTTTTGGTTGGTTGGAAGAATCATTTATCAAAAAGTTTCCATGTCATCCTTCATTCTTTGTACATAAGAAATTGATTTGATTTGTCCTATGTTGCCATTTGAAGTATTGTGATTTCCAATACTAATGCATAACTTGTTTTCTTTTGTAAGTTTCAAGTTTCATAACTGGTTGCATTGGAAATTCAATTATACTTGGTTTTTGTTTTCTTTTTAGAGTAGTGTAGGAGTAGGTGTAGAATAGAATATTTTTTGATCATTTCTTTAATAATTAGATTACTCTTTTGGTTTTCTTCAATAAAAATAAAATGATTTGCGGCGACAAGCCAAGTGCAAGTTGGAAACGACGCTTCTTTAGATGAATTCAGGGAAGTATTTTCTTATCCTCTTTCACTTTATTCATGCTTTCGCTTATTATCGGTTCAAGGCATTCATGTTTGAATTATCTCTTTGGTTTTAAATCATAATGATCTTGTCATGAAATGTTTTGAATTGATTATTTCTAAGTTTTAAGAGCAAGAACATTTTGACATGAGACAAAGTAATTAAAACATCTTCATGTCACACAAATTTTGATCTTTCCTAGATTTGCATTTAAAAAAAAAGAGATTTTTATATATTTTGTTGTCAAAAAATTGCATACAATTTAGTTTAGTATTATTTCATTTTATTTTTTTTTGTACGTAATTTTCAATAAAGAAATGTCTTATTGCCATAAACAACTTTGTGCGAAGCAACAAATGTTGATCGCAGTTCTTCAACTGAAAGAGAATAAATTTATTTTGAGAGTTTTATTATAATCAATTCAATTTACAGATTCAATACACTTTCATATATGAATTGATATAGTTATTCTCTTTACAATAAGAAATTCCTTCAATTTTACGAACACAACAAAAAAATCATTCTTTTCGCATGAGACAATTTCTTAAGGCTTATTTTTGCAGTTATTTTTTTCCTTTAAGCTTCTTTATTTGTTTTGAATAAAGACCTAATTGAATCTGATAACTCATGATCTATTTAAAACAAAAATTTTAATCACTAATTTTTCCTTTAGTTGGTCATATAGTTGAGACATTTTGATTTACTTTTGGTTCCAGTTGTATATATGTTTGATTTTATCATTCTTACATTTTCTTTTCTTGCTGGTTTATTTTGAGTTTTCATGATTTTCACTTAATAATAAAAGAGCTTATCACTCTTTTACAATCTTGAAATCTTATCTATAAAAAAAATCTTTATAAATGTTTTCTGCTTGCTGGAAATCAAATGTTTTGATTAGTTAATCCCTGGTTGTGATCAATAACAGACTATGCTGATAATTCTAATTGAATCTTTCTATCATTATCCTTAGAACTTTATCTCTAACTTAACATGAACATATGAGTTTGAATTTAATTACTTTTAAGGGAATCAGTTTTGGGAAAGAAGTTTCGATCTGTAAATATTAGTAATATATAGATTCCTTATGACATCCTTCTCTTAAGGAGTTTCTAAAATTGCTCCCCCATTTACTCTCAAATTGAGATTAGCACATTACACATAGTTTGAAGATTTCTTTAAACTTGCTATTTGGGATATAAGCCATCATCCAAAATGGGTTAAAAGACGTCCCAGTCGAGGCTATGGATGCCTGCAGGCTGCAGTGGCTCCGTCTGTGGTGTTTTGGGATTCCAAATCATAAATATTATATATATAAATCTTTAAGAATCTTTTGCCATCCCACACTCGTAGAGGGTCACATGATGCTGCTTACCCATTAGTAAATTGAGTCACTGTATAGCTATGTATCTAAATCAGTAAACTGGGACCAGAGCGCTTGGAGGTGAGGTTAAAAGGCATCCATGTCGCGGCTATAACCGTCGGCTGGCAGTAGGGTCATGCCTGTGGTATTCGAGTAATTTCTTAATACTATGTCTTATATGATTAGCTTGATTTCCCGAGGTTAATTCCTGGTAAAGTTCTTGATTCTTACATATTATGAATAATCTATTTTTTTTAAATGAGTTTATCTTTAGAAAAGTTTTTTGGATAATGATGGGAATGACTTGGATGTTTTAGAAGTTTTCAAGTCTAACCAATACTATATCATTCAGTGATAAAGCTACTCAGATTATTTGAAATTTAGCAGGTGAAGGCATTTTATTTTTATTCTTAATTTTAATACTATAATTCAGAGATATCTGGTTCTTCCAAGCCAGTCGCCATTTGTTGTACCTACAACAGATCCTATGTTTTATCCAAAACATGGGAGCCCAAATTTTTATGTGCAAAAGGTGATGCTTAAGTTTCTTAGTCATTTCGTGATTTCCATGTTGTTTATCATAATTTTTAGGTCTTGTCATGATTTTATTTAGTTAACATTTATGCATTTTTTGTGTTTTTGGTGAGTTGCGGAAAATACTATTTTTCCCAAAATGTGTCTTTCCCGCAACCCGCAATGTGGATTGCGGGATCTTGTTTTTATGTTTGCAACTTTTGAGTCCCACAACCCGCAATACGGATTGCAGAAACATTTTTAATAATTGCAGTTTGCCATCGCGCAACCCGCATCCCACAATTGCAGATTGTGGAAAGGTTAGTGAAACTGTAGGACCATTTGCATTCCCGCATCCCGCAATTACAGATTACAGGGAAGACGCAGCTTGCAAGTTTAAATCTCTATTGTGAATTCACCTTGATCCGATGGTTGGGATTGTTTTGTGTTTTCAATGATCATCCACCTTCTCCATTCTTTTGTTTGTGATTCGATTTTCAAATTGTGATTTTCGGTTCTTCAAAGGTTTTACAAAGCATTTTGGCGGATTGAGATTTATTATTTTGTTTTGACATGCTTGACCGATGCCTTGAGAAAATGTACCCCAAAGAGTGGAATTAAACTATAAATCTTGAGTTTGAACACGTATCAAAATTTACAAATTTCAAACTTTCATTTCGAGTGGCAAAATAATTACATTTAAAAATTAAGGCTATCATTAAGCAAATTTTGGTATAAATTTTGTTTTCATATGATCTTTAATAATTATAAGATCTTATTTTTTAAATAGTAATATATAAGGTATACCTTTTGTAATTTTTCATACAAAAGCTCATTTGGGAAAAACCATTGATTAATAAGTTTTATAATTTAAAATGATCTTAAATGAAATCTAAATAATGTCAATCATCTTGATCCTTTTTAAGAATATTAATTATTTATTCATGATAAGTCACACTTTATCTTTTTCACAATCATAAAACTTAATTTCAAATATCCTTCTTGGCATATGAACGTGAAACAGGCAGATTTCATTATAACTTATGTAAGATTTGTAGAGGGATGTCAACTTTATTATTTTAAATATTTTATGTTGAACTTACCTTTATTCACTAAAATATTACATCATTATTATTATGTTTTAACTTGCCTTTCATATAACATGAACGATTGCTTTTTGTGAATTTAATGTTTATATTGTGTGTCGAAAAAGACAACGCACTTGCCACATATGGTATCGGCCGATTAAAGGGCATTTATATTTTGGTTGTTAGATGTTATGGGATCGCAGAATTTTCACTAACCCACCAAATCGCAACATACTACAAAAGTAATTACTGCTTTCGAAGGAATAACGCATAGAAAAGAGGCTCGGTCCAATCATACTGCCGATCGCCAACAAGAGAGAAGATTATTGAGGTTTTAAAGGAGACACAACAGCAACCATACAATGTAGAGATTCGCTGCTACCTTTCTTGCAGATTTTAATGAAAGATCGCCGCCAAATGAAAGCAGAAACTGCCACAGGTCTGCATGGAATTTATATTGACGTATTGATACAATCTATCCATTTAAAGATAATAAAGATAATTGGACTGTTATGAGCCCTTATATCTGAAAACAATTTTACCAAGCTGAAATAGCAATAATTAGTGCAACCAGATTTTGACGTGATCATCGCAGTTTTGAACGCTTCGAGATTGCAATTAAAAAAAAGGTACCCTACTTTATCTCCACTTCACCCCAGGTTGCGTAACCGTGAAATATAAGGACCTATGTCATCCGCCAGATCACTGCCAGATTTTTTAATTACAAGGGAGTGTTAAATTGCTTGATTCTTGCATGGAAGTGAATCGTGTCAACAGATGTACCAAATCTCATTGGCTAAAACAAACAAGTTGCAGAGGCTACGGTTTTAAAGGATTAAATGGTGGAGTTTGTTCTATCCACATGTTAACTAAGTTTTGGATAGTTTCGAAACTTTCTATCAAATTGTGGAAACCTTCGACCAATTCACTGTAAAAGAAGGCCTCTGTATTGAAATGGAATCCTTTCCTGGGCTTCAGCATATGGGAAAACGATTACTTACTGAACCTATTTCAAATCAAAATTTTCACTTTTCACTTCTAAAGCTTATTTTTACATTATACATTTTAACATTGAACGAATTTGCTGACAATCTGGTATTCTTTACAGGTGCGCAGATACCCATTATCGTTCAACGAATTGCTAACCTTCAAGTCATTGAAGTCGAATCATTGAAAAGACCTCATACCTTTCTATTATGAGGATATATTGCACAAAATAACAGAAAGAGGAATCAGAGGGGAAAGTGCCATCAAAGAGGAGCCGGCTGTACCGAATATCGAGCTTCTTGGATCTAGGCATAGATTTTCTCTTTAGGTTGCCCAACATAGTGGTATAAATATGGTTGCGCTGAACGAGCAAGAAAGTTTTGTTTTATGCTCTGAAAAGTGCTCGACAGAGCTGGGAGCACTCAACAGTACTCTAAAAGATTTTTCTTTCAGATATGATGAGACACTGCCAGGGGGGGCGATCTCTGCTTATGAGAAAACAGAATTTTCTTCTTTTTATTTTCTCTGACTTTTAGAGATCAGTTTATTGTTCTTTAAAAAGTGGAGTTGGAGGCGCCGCCGGGGGACATTTCTGGAGGGAGAAATCAGCACAAAGGATTGAAGATACTCTGTTTAATCCAGAGTTTGTAATTTTTTGCAGACTTTCATTAATACAGCTATGACTCTTTTATCTCTTTGTGTCTATTTAGTCAAGTTTATTTGATAAATATTGATTTCCCCCTGTAGATTGTTCACTATCACTTTCTAACTCATTTGCAAATTATAAGCACTAATCTATAGTTCTGGTTTTTCTGAACTTATGATCTATGTATCTGTTTTAAATGAATTTATTTAATTAAAACTTTTATCTATTTTTGCAAATGATTATACTGCAAATACTATAATCAATGTTAATTTTCAACTAACATTTTAATTACAAGTTAATCTTGAACGCTGTGAATACTTAGCTTATTGTTAATCAATTTTAATTGATAAATAGTAATTTGAGTTGATAAGTAATTAAATCTCTTTCACATTTCTGTTAAATTGATGGACATACTTATATGTTTTCTAAAGCAAGTTAACTTGCATTCAAACAACACACATTCTTAGACTATGATAGAATTAGATTAGATCTTCTTTTAGATAGATCCACTTTTTGTTGATACTAAAGACATTTAATTTTCTTTCATTGGAAAACAGATCCTTTCAGGATAAAAACCTTAAGTGTCAACGGAGGCTTTAATATCCGTGGGTGTTAACCACACCAAACAGCTCGAGGATAGGGTAGTACTTGCGTAGGATTACCTGAAACCTTTGGCTAAGTTTTCATCCTCTATTGTGAGCCTTGGAACTCATTCCAGCAAACTTACTCAACCGAGGCTTCAACACCCCCCCATCAATTAACACACCTACCATGTGGCCCTGTACTACTCCCCTGAACCTGACAGTATGAAACCTGCGTACTCCAGATAATGTAGCAATGACTCCCCTCAGTGATTCTCTTTGAAGTGACTCCTCCTCTACTGCCATCAATTCCTCAGTTGTTTCCTATTCTGATTCATCCCCTTCAGTGTCTAAATAGACTTCTATATAGTGGGCCTTTGCTTTCCCTGTGCACATGTGACCTGGAATCCATAGTTCCTGACAAGTGAAGCACAATTTTTTCCTTCTGCGATCCTTCCTCGTGTCGTCGTCCAACCAAGTTTTCTTTGGCCATTCCTGTTGAAAAGGTTTCTTATCCTTGACTTTTATTGGAAAATTTGATTTAGTCGAAAACCTATTCTTAGGGACTGAATCTTGTAGATCTCGGGTTTTGCCAATCGCATCCTGTAGAATGGATGGCTTGTAGGCTTTCACCCACCCACGTAAAGGTTTTGTCAAAGCTTCTGTAAATAACATAACCAACCTGCTCTCGGACACATATGTTACCATAACGACTACTCTCTAAAACTTTGAGATGAAGGCCTCGACACTGCCCCGTCTGTTTGAGTTGTGCTAACTCTCTAAAATGTATCTCCGGATCTCTTCTGTCAAACCACTCCATGAGCCTCTATGTGAAATCACTGTAAAAACTGATGGTGTTGTGACCTAGCATCACTAAACACATGATACCACCACTCATGAGCCTCTCTGTCCAGATGTAAGGTAGCCAATTTAATGGCATCTGTCTCTGTCATAGGGTTGAGTTGGAAGTAAGTACCCAACTTTTGGACCCATATTCTCGCTGAACACACGCAAGTCCCTTCAAAATTAGGGATGGTCAACCTGCCCACAGTTTTCTGCAATTCATAGTTCTAGGTAAACCCGCTGTTAAAATTCCTTGGTTGGTTCCTGCTTTTCATATTGCAGAAGTCTGAGAATGACATAGCTGAATGGAACCAAACTCCCAAATCCCTGTATTCCTGTAAATAAGCCCCAAATGATTCACTAGGTTCCGCTGGCATGACTGGTCCTGCAACGACATTCTCCAGAAAGTGAGGCATAGTAGGTCTGGATGGTTTGTTGTATATGTGATGAGTGTTTTGCATATTAGTGTATGCATGTTTCCTGCTACTACTGGTAGATCCTCTATCCACTGGTGAAAGAGGTAGACTTCTATGACCCTGTCCTGGCTTAAGAGCCATCCTGTTTATGGCATACAATACTTCTTTATGCGCTTTAGCTAGGTTATTTAATGCACTAACTAAGTTACGAAATTCAAACCTGTCTTCATCTTCCCCTACTCCCTTTCCTCTGTCAGAGTGTACTCATGTTGGGTCCATGTCTGAAATTGTATCCTCTAACTGAATATCTTCAAATTCCAGATCCTCGATGTATCTACTCTTCCTCCTTCTATAAGTTACAAAAGTATATTCTTTTAGATTCATTTACTTTTCATGTTCAAGCCCACAGCTAACAAAGAACATGCTTTGATAACACTATAATATCCCAATTAATATTCTATTGTACTTTGGTACTAGGTTTGTTGTTCAAACCAAGGCTACGGGGAATCTCTCCTACCCTCCTCGAATCACTCCTGATTCACGCTCCGGGAGGAATCGCTCCCAGAATCGTGATTCCTCATCAATTCCTCTACGGAGCGATTTTCGGAATCGCGATTCCCTAAAAAAAATGCTCCCGGGTTTCTTTCAGAATCACTAAGGGAGCGATTAGGGAGCGACGCTCCCGAAGTGATTCTGCAGCGCTCCCGAACCGATTCCGGCCCTAAAAAATCGCTCCTGAAATTGCTCCCTGAACGATTCCGCGACTTGGAAAAAAAATTCTCATTTTTTTCATTTTTGCAAAAAAAAAAAAAAAAATTGATGATTGGNTGTTTATAAACATTATTGGCATCCATTTGGACTCATTCTATTCCTCATTTGCTTGTTTTCATTTATCTTTCTAGGGCTTTGACTGGCTTTGCTAGTTGTTTGAGAGCAAATTTGTGAGAGCTTGGAAGGAAGATTGAAGACTTCCATAGAGACATTCAACCATCCTTGAAGACCTAAAGAGGTAGGCTCTAAAAACCCAATCTTTGTTTGTTTTTGAAAAAAATATTTCACTATGAAAAAATTTTAAATCTTGTATGTGTTTTTCTCCCGCTCTTTCCAATTTCTTCTCCTCTGTCATTCTATTGCAGGCAAGAAGTGATTCTCATATTGGATCAACAAGCATGATGGGTATGTGGTTTTTGTTTTTGATTCCGATTCTTCTCATGATGGTGGTGATGGAAAGTAGATTTGGTGGTGGCAATGATGAAGATGAAGAGATAGGAAGCCACACATACCATGGAGAGGAGGAGGAGATTGAGAGTGATGAGGGGCCAAAAAAAGACACAACACCTTTGTGGAAGTATGTGACAAGGCTTGGGGGAGGGACAGGGGGTGGAACCACAAAGTTTACATGCCTCCATTGTAATAAAACTTACACAGGTTCATATATTCGTGTGAGAAAGCATTTGTGTGGGATTATGCCATGTGATCAAGGTAAAGCTACTGGAGTCATAACATGCGACAAAGTGTCAGCTAAAGAAAGAAACAAATACAGGATGGAAGAAGACGCCACTCAAAACAATTCCAAGAGATCAAAGGTCGAATCTGAATCCCCACGGAGAATGTTTAGTGGTGGATCTGGATCATCATCCACCCATGCTAGTGGATTCTCGCCTATGCTAAAAACATTATCAGATTTCCTTGACCTTGGTTGCAGAGATGATGTGGATTCAAAAGTTTACAGGTTTCTCTATGCATGTGGTGTTCCATTCAATGTTCTTCACTCACCCTATTGGCATGAAATGGTACAACCCATCAATGGTGCCCCTAAAGGATATAGGAGCCCTGGGTACGACAAAGCTAGAACCGTGGGACTTGCCAGGGAAAGAGCCAAAATCAATAGTGCTCTTGGAAAGTTTACAAATGATTGGTCGATATATGGGGTATCCATTGTATCTGATGGGTGGACAAATGTTAAAGGCAAGCCATTAATAAATATTCTTTGTGTGTCTGCTAGTGGTGCGGTCTTCCTTTCAGCTCATGACTACTCAGATCGCTCCAAGACTGGTATCAATATTGCACATCCTTTACTTGAAACCATTGAAACGATTGGGCCATACAATGTCATTCAAGTCATCACAGATAATGCTGCTAATTGCAAGGCAGCAAGAGCAATCATTGAAGATAAGTATCACAACATATTTTGGTCAGGGTGTTTGGTACACACATTGAACCTTTTGATGCATGATATTGTTAAGATGAAGGACCCTAGTTACTAATGGATTGGTGCCTTATACAAGAGAGGTAAGAAATTGATAAAATTTATCACCAATCATAGCATGGCCCACCACATTTTTCGCAATCACTCTAGGTTGTAGCTATTGAAGACTGCAAAGACTAGATTTGGTAGCTACTACCTCACCTTCAGGAGGCTTTTGAAGGTAAGAGAGGCATTGGCTAGTATGGACCGGTCTCAAGTGATTCATGGCAAGGATTGAAAGACAGAGCTGCAAGCGCATCTAATAGACATGACTTTCAGGAGGTGGAGGACACCGTTCTTGATGGTCATTTCTAGACACAAGTTAAATATGTTCTACAGTTCACCAAGCTTGTTTATAATATTATTCGTTTTACAGATACAAATCATCCGGTGATTAGGGAGGTGTATGAGCAAATGGATAACATGCTTGGTCATATCAAAGACATTGTTGAGCAAAGAGATGCAATCTTGTATGACCATATTCATAAACATGTGGTCAAAAGGTGGGATAATTTGAATATTCCACTCCATGCCCTTGCATATGTCCTTACCCAAAAATATTATTCTCCATCTTGGTTGGCCTTGTTGTCGCCCGAAACTGGCACGCGAGTGCTGAAAGCCCAAACTGCGGGTGCGCCGGCCCGGCGACAACTCTCGAGAGAGAGAGGCCAATGTCACCACACCCCTCTCTCCTCGCTTCAAGATGGCTCTTCTCTAGCTCTAGGGGGGTTTCCCTAAGTTCGGATCGCTAAGGCAGGTGCAACTGAGGGCAGGGTGATCTGAAAAGGTTGCCTTAGAGAAACACAGGTCGCAAAAAAGGAAAATGAGTCGGATTGTTAGGCAGGAAGGGAAAGGAGGATTAGTCCTCGAGGGAAGGCCAGTGCTAGTACCAGAAGGGTAAATGGAGTCGGAAGGGGACTCAGAAAGGCTTTACGTTTCGCAGAAGGGAAACTAAGTTGGTCCGTTCCATAATCAGAGGCCAGGAGAATGGAAGTATAATTGACTACTTTTCATTACTCCCAAACCACTAAGAACATAACGGCGACAAGCAACATGGCAGCTGCAAATGCTTGCCCAACGTGCTAGATAGTTAGCCCTCTATGCTGGCTTGGTCTATAACTTATGAAAACGCAAAACTACGACAGAGAAGCCCAAAATATCCAAAAACTCAACATGATATTTTCTTTATTAATTCTGGGGAAAATCCTCCCAGCGAAAAATATCCTCCTTTACAAATGAAGAGCCTTGCTCTTTTATAAGCCAAAAAAAAGGCTCTAAAATAAAGTAAAATAATAAAATAATGAAAAAAACTGAGATGATAGATCCACTTTTTTCTCAATTCAAATTAAACTCCAAAATGACTAAAGTTGACTCGGCGTTTAACTTCAGCTTGACTATCACTTAAAAGGTCAGAATATGCCCTTTGACAAGATCACCGAGAGCAAACAAACCCCTGAATGTCCACGATTTCATCAATCCGCCTAGTTGCTTGGTTTAATTTCCATCACCGGGTCTGAATTTCATGGCCGGTTCAGTAGTCAGCTGTAAGTAGTGATGAAATGCGGGCCCACAAGTGACGTGTTGGCTACTTTCAAAACGAAAACCGTGAATCTTTCAGTGACCAGTCACCTCCGTGAATTCCTAGCGTTGGCAGTTGGCGTGAAAGATCTAGTGTATATCAGTCAATTGGATTAATGAAATCGGATCTTCTCGACTCAGCTGCCAACAGAGACTCGGCGAGATATCCTCAGCAATTGTCGCCAATAGAATATGTGGAGCTCAAAACTTCTGTTTGGCTGCCAGTCGTGTCTGTGAGTCACGACTTCTCCACATAGTAGTTAACTTGCGAAATGATAGCTGCCATACCCACTATTTCGCTATTCGGCTGCTAAAAAACATACGATCTCCATCCAATTCTGTGGAAGTCGTGACTTCTGCTCTTTGCAATTGGTTGCCATAAAAACAAAACGGAGCACTGCTCCAGAACGTGACCAAACGTTGACCATCTGAAAAAATGAAAGACGTCGTGTACCTGTCGATCCACCAACCAACTTGGGACTGATTTTAACCGCGGGACTGAAGCTGAGGTTGTGTTAACATCCACAGATTACGAGGTAAGACTGATGGTGCCAGGATGAACGACCCAAACTATCTTAGCCTTAATGGATTCTGCTTATGTTGGTCAATGCTGGTCTCAGTCGAATGTCAATCTGGAAATGTTTCACATTGTAGTCTTTTGTGAAGAGTCAATCTAACCTCAGTCGATGTGGTGTCCAGCGTATACTTTGCCCACGATTTTGTGTCTGTAAATACTTACAAGTTCATCAATTGATCAATCGATCAATGGCTCAAGACTCTAGACAATGCTTAGACAACTATTCCAAACAGCGTGTAAACCAACCACAATCCATTAGCCCGAAACACTACGTTAATGTTAGGGTTGAGTTCACTAGGCACTATCTTGACCATCCAATCCTCTACTCGACTCAGAACTTCCTCCTTTTTCTTTACTCAAGACCGCTCACACCCTTCAAACTTCAATCGGCAATGGCCCTCCACACAATCAAGCAACTACATCTATAGAGACTTTGGATTTCTGAGCTTCATGCGAACATATTAATGCGTCGAAATGATTGACATTGTGTGAGCATCATGGCGGATATCCATGCAACAAAGCACTGCCTCTGCCATTCATGTGCCAAATCGTAACTTATACATTGCTGGAATGTTTGGAGCCACTGCTGCAACAACATCACTAGTTGAAATATTAATAGAAGAAAGAGTAGAGGCAAGCCTAAGGAAACGGTCAAATGTTTCTGCCCATGTAAACCACATAGAACCATATATGATAGATGTTTGCTAGCTCCAGAAAAGTTTATGGGAGACAAAGGAATGTAATTGGCTGGGCAACGATTAAGTTTCTCCTTTTTTTGAGTTTCTTCCCTTCAATATCAAGTCTACAGCAAGGGAGCCTAGAGACCTTCTGTGAAAGAGAGAGGACTGATAAACAAAATAAACTCGTGGCCTGAATTTGAATCTCTGCATTTCCAACTGTTCAGGAGACGTTGAAATATCTATCAATTCATGTTCATCATTATTCCTAGCTTCTGTCGCCTCGCCTCTAGTTCCCTTTTGTTTATCTGAACTAGCAGGAAAACCCTATGTCTGCTGAGAACATTGCTGACTTGGCCTTCCTGTAAATAATGTTTTAACCACTCAAAATGCAGATGCATTTGGAGGGGTAACAGCTGGCTCCATGGGGGACGTGTGCTCTTAGAGAGAGCACATGAGAACACCAGACTCTCTGAGTATCAGCAGACCAAAAACTTCCAAAGAAAGTACAAAATGCAATGTGGATGGCTTGATTCACATCTAAGAAACTACTTAATACAACTTTGAAATAGAAACAAATACACAAAAACTAACAACTGGGGATGCTCATGCAAGAGCTTATTTTTTCTACCTACACTAAGTTAACATGAATCTAGAAACTGTTAAGTATATGCATACAGCCAATGGAGCCATTCCAGCATCTTTACGATGCCAAATTTCCCTTTTCTGAGCTTGGTCAGTGAAAGAAGCAAAAATATATACATCTTAAGACAACCATGCCTTGCAATCTACTCATGAATGAAGCTGAACTGTAACATCAGATTGTTAGGATAAAAGAAATTATACCATGGAGAATCAAACCATGCACAAGAAACCTCTATCCACTGGTTGATAGGGCTCACATATAGCCCTTCATTGTCAAACTGCTCAAGCTGATCTGCAGAAACAACAACATTACCTTCAATATGATGAACTTGAGGCAAGTCCACATCTTCAGCGTGAAGTTGTTGGGGTAGCTTCACATCTTCTATTATAGCTCTATCCGGGATCTCTTCAGTAATGTCCTCAAGGAAGGGTTCTTGTAATGCCTCCTCAATCAGATCTTCAATGATCTGTTCTTTAAGCTCAGGATGGACCCTAGGGATGAGGGCATCATATTCTTTAGCAAGCTGCTCAATCTCATCAACCGTTCCATCGTGCCAGCGGAGGAGAAACCTCTCAAAAAACATTGCAACTGAATCTATGGATTCATCCAATAGACCACAAAACCAGGTCATTGCATCATTTTCCAAAGTTATGGCAAAAACAATCATAATACCATCCTCATGGCGAACATTAAAATCAGCCATCAGTTTGCAGAAAGAGGCAATATGATGGGTGGCTGAAATACCATCATTTCCATAAAATTCGGGAAGAATGTCATGCACCTCCTCAGGGTCGTAGCACTGATTAGGAAATCCATGGACTTTTGAAAAATCTAGTGGGTTGTAAGCCTCATGCCAAATATCCCACGGTTCTTCCATAAATGAAACAATGAGGTACTTAATTTGAAAAAACATGTTTAATCATACCTCATACCAAACTTGTGCAGTCGCCAAGGTGAGCTTGAAAGCCTTCTGATGAGTGTGCTCACCTCTACACCCAATCGGATCTTCAAATCTGCAAAGGGACAAGGGCTTTGTCCCTTCGTGGAGTCGCCATGTGAGAGGAAGAATCTTGCAATGTAATCTCCCACAAATGTCAATGAAGCGTAGTCTTCAAAATACGGGAACTGGACTTTGTCCTCGGCAACGACGCCAAAATGTTGTCGCCTGAAACTGGCATGCGAGTGCTGAAAGCCCTAGCTGCGGGCGCACCGGCCTGGCGACAACTCTCGAGAGAGAGGCCAATGTCACCACACCCCTCTCTCCTCGCTTCAAACTGGCTCTTCTCCAACTCTAGGGGGGTTTCCCTAAGTTCGGATCACTAAGGCAAGTGCAACTGAAGGTAGGGTGATCTGAAGAGACTGCCTTAGAGAAACACGGGTCGCAAAAAAGGAAAATGAGTCGGATTCATGGGCAGGAAGGGAAAGGAGGATCAGTCCTCGAGGGAAGGCCAATGCCAGTACCAGAAGGGTGAATGGAGTGAATGCTGGTCAATGTTGGTCTCAGTCAAATCTCAATCTGGAAATGTTTCACGTTGTAGTCTTTTGTGAAGAGTCAATCTAACCTCGGTCGATGTGGTATCCAACGTATACTTTGCCCACAATTTTATGTGTCTGTAAATACTTACAAGTTCATCAATTGATCAATCGATCAATGGTTCAAGACTCTAGACAATGCTTAGTCAATTGTTCCAAACAGCGTGTAAACCAACCACAATCCATTAGCCTGAAACACTACGTTAATGTTAGGGTTGAGTTCACTAGGCACGGGCTTGACCATCCAATCCTCTACTCAACTCAGAACTTCCTCCTTTTTCTTTACCCAAGACCGCTCACACCCTTCAAACTTCAATCAGCAATGACCCTCCACACAATCAAGCCACTACATAAATAGAGACTTTGGATTTCTGAGCTTCATGCGAACATATTAATGCGTCGAAATAATTGACATTGTGTGAGCATCATGGTGGATATCCATGCAACAAAGCACTACCCCTGCCATTGGTGCACCAAATTGTAACTTATACATTGCTGGAATGTTTGGAGCCACTGCTGCAACAACATCACTAGTTGAAATATTAATAGAAGAAAGAGCAGAGGCAAGCCTAAGGAAACGGTCAAATGTTTCTGCCCATGTAAACCGCACAGAACCATATATGATAGATGTTTGCTCGCTCCAGAAAAGTTTATGGGAGACAAAGGAATGTAATTGGCTGGGCAACAATTAAGTTTCTCCATTTTTTGAGTTTCTTCCCTTCAATATCAAGTCTGCAGCAGGGGAGCCTAGAGACCTTCTGTGAAAGAGAGAGGACTGATAAACAGAATAAACTAGTGGCCTGAATTTGAATCTCTGCATTTCCAACTGTTCAGGAGACATTGAAATATCTATCAATTCATGTTCATCATTATTCCTAGCTTCTGTCGCCTCGCGTCTAGTTCCCTTTTGTTTATCTAAACTGGCAGGAAAACCCTATGTCTGCTGAGAAGATTGCTGACTTGGCCTTCCTGTAAATAATGTTTTAACCACTCAAAATGCAGATGCATTTGAAGTGGTAACAGGCCCAACCTGCACCTAGTGGAGTTAGGAAAAGACCAAACACAGATCCAGAGGTGCAAAATGGGTATATGCTTGCATTAGACAAGTTAGTCCCTAATGAGGAGGAGTGTGCTCAAGTACGGAATGAATTGAGCCAATACATCAGTGAACATGGATCCTTTGGTACCTTGAATGCAACCAAAGATTGAGAGAGGTTGGACCATATTCGTTGGTGGAACATGTATGGCAATGGTGCCACATATTTGCATAAATTGGCGGTGAGGGTACTTTCACAGGTTGTCAATAGTTCGAGGTGTTGGAGCACCTACAGCTTCATCCACAACGTCAAGAGAAATAGTTTGAATACAAAACAAGCCGAAAGTTTGGTTTATGTGCACTACAACTTGAGGTTGTTGTCCCATTATTGTGAAGCGGCCAAGAATGATAGAACATTTTTTACTTGGGACAACAATCCAGAGGAGGCTAATGTGGAGGATGGAGCCATTGCAATAGAGCGCTTGGAGGATGAACTATTGGGTGATCATGAGGGTGATCTGACTCATACATCAGAGATGCCACCCCCAACCACCAGCAGGTTCCCAGATGCAGTGGTTTTGCCTTTAGCTTCACAACTGCTTTTCCACCTAGAACACGAGAAAAAAAATTGGAAGTTTCTCGTGGCAAGAGGAAAATGATGAATATGGTTGTCATTGGTGACAATATTAATGACAAAGGACAAATGAAAAGTTGCAAGATTGATAGCATGAGCAAGATAGATCACATGGTTTGAGGATATGGTACATTCATGGAGTTGACAAACAAGACAAAACTTGGTGACATGGCTTAATAAGATTGGCAAAAGACATGAAAACAAGACAACAAGTAGACAAAGGACAAAGATGAACAAGGACATGGAGGGTTAATGACAAATGACCCATACTGTGGTCATTTGTTGAAGATGACATGGAGGACGATGACTTGGCATAAAAGACAATAAGCAAAATAACAAGTGGACAAACAAGGTGTAAATGCCAAGCATGGACAAAAGGCAAACAAGGAAGACACGAGTTGATTATATGGCAACACAAATCAAAGATTTATATATATATATATATATATATATAATTTGTTAAGGATAACATGGAAATAAAAATATCATTTGATTTATTGAAGACAAATCAATTTGGAAGGGAAGTAAATGATGTGGCAAGTGGTATTCTTGAAGTGTTAAACCCACCTTCCTTGCAGCTTGTTGATACTTTCCTTGTGGTAGGTTGGCCATCAAAATATGGTTGGAGGCAGGGTTCAATTGGAAGTTTGTTGAATGACAAGCAAACAAATTACATGTGCATTCATACCAATCGGCTTGATAAATAAAAGTTGATTAAAATAAAAAATAAAAAATAATATTTGTTTTAGCAATTCGGCTCCAGAATTCAAAAAGAAAATTAAATTAATTTAGTTTTTGACAGGTAGGCTCCAAATTATAGTGAAAAATCACTATAAATACCCTATCAAAATTCATTTTGAAAAGTGAAAATTTGTGGGAGCTCTGAGGAATTTCGGACAGCCTACTGAGGCAAAATTCGTGGAGCAGCTGTTGGGTTAAAGAAAGATGATCTCTCTCTGATTTTCGGACTGTTCTTGAAGCCAAACTTTGCAGCATCATTTTTATTTTTTTTGGTAACCTAGAGCAATATGTTTTGATTCGGTGGAGGAGCTGTCTATATTTTACCCTTTCTTTCACAAACTTACAGCAGTCCTGTTGGACTTGCCTGGGGTTAATTTAATCCAACAAAAGTGTGAAGAAAAGAGCTCGCTATTTTGGAGGACTGAGGCTAGTTTCGGTGGTATAGGAGCAGATCTGAGCTTTGGTGGCAGCAGCGAGACAGACCCTAAATTACAGGAGAAAAGAACACGTGCCAGCCACAGAAGTTATGTGAAGAAGTGTTTGAAGTCTACCCTAAACATAGCCGGAGTAGAAACGATCTTATGTGGAGGCATTTAAATAAACAATCAGTGTGCTCGCTATTTTGGAGAACTGAGGCTAGTTTCGGTGGTATAGGAGCAGATCTGAGTTTTGGTGGCAGCAGCGAGACAGACCCTAATTTACAGGAGAAAAGAACACGTGGCAGCCACAGAAGTTATGTGAAGAAGTGTTTGAAGTCTACCCTAAACATAGCCGGAGTAGAAACGATCTTATGTGGAGGCATTTAAATAAACAATCAGTGTACAATTTAAGTCTAAAAGCCTCTTTGCAGCCCTGAAGCAGACCAAACTCAGACACAAGTCAGACTTTGGCATCTGAAGATCATCTCAGTATTGAAGCTCTGTAACTCAGATAAAAGGCAGCAACAAAACATGGCAATCAGATGGATTGAAAACAAGTAAGTTAAAGTTCTTGTAACAAGTTTTGAAAATGTGTAAAGTGCAATATAACTCAGGTCTATATCAAGCCATTTTAAACATACTGAAGCTGCCAAAGTGAAGACAGGAACAGTTGAGTTATTTCTACAGTAACCTACGATTTGACAAGTTACAACCTGGACATGAAGTTGACTTTCTTAATGCTACAGTGATTGATTGTAAAACAGTTGCAATTGAATGAGTTTGGAAAGCTGATTTAACTGTGCTCTTTTATGCTTTCCATGAAGTCATATTTTAGTGAGTTTTAGAGCAGACTCGAGGGCTGATCCTGTAGCAGCCTATGACAGAGCTTGAAGGCACGCATTGACTGTGCCTAGGGCAAATGTGATTGGGTTTCATGAGCAGATCTTTTGGGTGATTGGGCATGAGTTCATGAGCAGTGAGTACGTTAGACAAAGCACTTGAGAAGATTGAGAAGGGAACATGATGATATTACATACAGTGATGAATTGATGAGGAGAATATCTTATACACTATGATACATGCAATACTATTTGATGATGATGATGACGTAATGGTACCCTTCACAGACCTTGATATGATGAGTTGTATAATGAGATGAAGATGATATGACAGGTTGTATTGCAGAAGTTTGACCAGCAGAACATTACACTTATAGCTATGAAGACCTTGATGATGATCAGACCTTGATGATTGATGACTTGATAAGCAGTGTTCCTGAGTAGACCATGCAGGGTTGCAGCTGAATGGACAGAGCAGATGTATGTGCACCTGAGCAGATCTCTAGCATGAGCAGTGGTTGATTGAGTTGCAGCTAAATGGGTAGAGCAGGTGAATGATGACATGAATATGGTAAGACAGTGAGTTGTAACTGTAAAAGCAAGTTTGTCTTGCTTTTGAGGTTAGGATACCTCACACCCTTCTTAGCAGGGTCTAAGAAAACCAGGCAGGGTCCTGGATGAAGAGTAGGTGCTCTTTGTATCAGTACGTGCTGATTTTACCTCATGGTTGCAGCCGTTCCAAAACAAATACAAAAAGATTACAAAATCATATGGTGTTGTGTTCTCTTGTGCTATGGTTCTTATTATGACTCCATGATCCAGATGCTTATGATTTATAAATGATGAAGTGGTAGATGTTTAGGGAATGATTATGTAAATGGTAGAATAAGTCATTGATTGTTAAAATTGAAAAAGTAATAAAGACTGCACACACAGATTCAACCGCCTCCCCCCCCC